>QJNX01000066.1:0-238641 GCA_004155925.1 Monosporascus sp. MG133 | reverse complement strand
CTAGGTCCCACTACATGGTAGGGGCTAAAAGTCCCCTAGATCTACACACAATACATACCCACATACTACGCGCATATAAGTCAAGTACCATGTAGTACAAGTATATACCTCCTAGTCTACTATGGAGTCATGACCAATAGAATTCGCTGGTTCAGGGTAGCGAACCCCTAAATCGGTATTACTTAGTGATATGTATTATACAATACATGCATGTACGGAGTCTACGTTGAGCCTATATCTCAACCTGCATTAATTAGAGTTCGACGCTCCGATACTCCCGCGGAAGAAACGGAATACAATCCGTTGTCCTCGATACGGCTTCTGCCCGAGTCGTCCTCATCCGCAGCTTGTCCTTCTGCTAGCCGGGCCGTGGTCAGCTTCACCAGCATGCGGCCCATGGCCTTGTAGGGCGCGTCGGTGTGACCAAAGCCACCACACTTGCAACATGCCTCTAGTTCGCTATAAGCGTGGTCACCCATGTACAACAGGAGGTTCAAAGCCGCCGAGGCTGGTTCCTCTTTCAACTATTTCACCAGCGGCACTTGCTGAGACATCACCTCTGCAAAGTCATCAGCCGTCTTGGAAGTTATGCTAGTCCCGTCTCAGGCACTTCATCCTTATACACCGAGGTAAACTCACTACACCGCTCTACTCGTATTTCTTCACAAGCTAGTTGAATAACTTGACAACCTCTTTAATGATCCCTATAGATCTTTATCGGTAGTGGGTGGTTTCTTCGCTGGTGGTTTTCAACCCCCTGCCTTCTGCACAGCCGGCTTCTTAGCCTTTGTGGCCGGAGCATCATATTTGTTCTGAGGAGGGCTCGAGGCTGATGGTAGGAAGCGAGGCTCGCATGCCATTCTTACCCAAGGAGAGCCTCGTCTGTTAGGGGGCCTAGTCAATTGCTCCAGCCCCGGGTCATCGAATAATGTCTCAGTGCCTCTGTTAGAAGCCGTGTGGATTTCTAAACGAGAGCAGTTGGTAAAAGCAAATTCCAACCAATTGATAATCTATCAGGGAGAAAAGCTATCTCGGCGATTTACCGTTTGTTTATGTACATTGAGAATGGTCCAGTCATGACGTCTTCGAGATGTCTTTGAGACGTCAGCCACCCGTCTCCAGAAGGTGCAACTTGGAGACAACCTGGAGACACGCTGGAGTGTGTCAACAGTGGTTCGAGTAGTTGAATTAAACATATCGAAGACCAAACTCGAGAAAGAAGAGGACAGGGTGAAGAAATCCGAGTCTTTTCTATTTCGTATATAACCCATATATCAAACCATTAATACGAGCGGCTCGGAGACCCGAGCAGACGCTTCTCAACGCGTACTCCCTCGTACTACCAAGTATAGAACCCGGATTCGCGAAGCGAAAAGCGCTAGAAGCTTGCCGAGATGAGTGCTAATTAGCGGGTGACCCCACGCACGCCTAGAAGGCTTCTTTAGGTGGGGGGGGCCGCCTAATACTTCGCTTGTAGGTTTGGATCCTTAATGCACCGTAAAGTATAGTATTCGGCGGCCATGACACGGCCATATGAAGACTCATAGTTTCCAGCTTTAACAAGGCCCCAGCCGGCTCGACTTACCGCAGAAGAATCCTTGGGAGCGACCAGTAATCCCGTAGTTGAACTCGGAGGCGCGTTTCAGAAATACAATCTCTCCCTCCCTCCAGTTGTAGCTATGCCCTTCTGGCGAAAGGCTGCAGCTGACCTCAAATTCGAAGCCATGGCGACTACCTGGGTAAAAGTGGGCCATATGTATAAAGCGGTACTCGCAGTAGACAGACATTCCGCATCCTGCCTAGGTACTCCTATATACAGGACCTTGAAGTGGCAGACGCCGTCGCTTTGGAGATCCGCGACTGAGCCGTGGCTTGTGTCAGCTTCAACCTCAGCCCTTTGGCCCCGAGCATCGTTAACCCGATTGGGAGATTTGCCACCAAACACCAAGGCTTTGTGCTGCGGGCACCATTATAGCTCGTACTCACAAACCTTGTCCCTGTTGAATGATACGACGCCGCCTTGTGAGATGACGCCACTGAAGGAGATTATAGAGGTGAGGTATACTATCCTCTCTTTACGAGACTGTAAGGCATTGTTAAGGTGACAACGCCCTTCGCCGTCCAATCTCGAAACAAAGCGCATGTCGCCAGTATAAACCCCATTGTAGCGTAACGACGTGCCCTCGTCACCTCACCTTGAATCCAGTCTCTTCAAGAAAACTCTAAGCAACTATCCCGACCCAAACAGATCAGATTCAGCGCTCACCCCACACGTCGAGTTAACCTCGACTAATGCTGCTACACTCAGAACAGAAAACCAAGCGATAAAAAGAATGTGCAATTACACCGTCCCAGCGTTCGTCTGTGGTTGCAGGGCAGCCGGTATCAGGCTCGATAAGCTGTGCAAGAACCCGCGCGTGGGTTGCGAGGGCGAGCCACAGATCCTCATCCTTCCGCGCAGTTGCGCCGACTCGCGGAATCACACCCACGAACCGGAACAGTCTCGGGCTGCGCCTCTGTAGATTTCCATTCTTAGACGTTGAGGGGTATATGGGATCAGAATTTTTGGAATAGGGGTAAATTTCTTGGCATCTATTAACGATGCATTAGCGACAGCATCTATTCCAACATAGCAGCTCTCTGTTTTCCTCGGTCGCATTCTAAATCTTTATCTGTGTCGTAATGGGCATATGTTCAGTTCGCATCATGTTCTTCGCTTTTGTTCCGTAGCCCCTTACCTGTATTCGTCTTCTTCGTCCCCTTCTAACCATATCTCGTGACCGTTGCCCTCTTTCAGCCAGAAGCTCACCGCCCATCCACAGAGCGCTACCCCGGCTAAGCCCCAGAACACGGCACCAACACAGCCACGGCTCAGACCGACCCCATAGAGCCACCCACAAAGGATCGGTCCGACAGTTCGGGCGAAACTGCTGACGCTAACTCCGAAGCCATGGACAGTCCCCAGTACGCTGGGATGAGGTGAGCAGTTGTTGACCAGGATGGTCTGGCCCGGCAATGCGAATGTTCGGCCAATCACTTGGATAGACAGGAGGCACACAAGCGCAATCCACATCCAGGGCCCGGTCTTCTCGCTCGGGGGTAGTGTGGTCGACGGCACGAGCGAGAGATAAGGCATGAGCGCATACGCTATGGGGAAGCAGAAGATAAACATCCGGTAGGAGCGTAGCGTGCCTAGCCTCGCCGATAGTTTTGGGTAAAGGAACAGTTGCAGTATAATCCCGATGACACCAAGTAAAGCCATTGCGCCGCCGACTTTCTGGGGCGGTAGCCCTAGCCCGCCAGTGAAGGCGAAAGGGGGCCGCGAAACAAACCCCGGGGGTTCTGGCTTCTCTGGGTTGAATACCGGTGTTGACAGGAAGACAGCCCAGAGGGAATTGAACGTCCCGACGCCGAAGGCTAAGAAGAAATGCGCCACGAATGTCATGACGACATTGAAGGTGAAGATCCTGCGGAAAGGCAATTTAGTGGTGTAGCGGCGTCGGCTGCCACCGTTCTGAGGCAGCGGCAATGTGCCCTCAACCGAGCGCCGTGGAGTCACCGGTGACATCTCGATGTCTGTACTTATGCTCGTGTCTATCGAGTGTAGAGGGGTATACGCTATCAACTCATTACGCCTTCTGAAAAGGTTCCTGATCTTAAGTCCTAAGGTTATGCCGTAGTCTCGTCTTTCCGGCATAGCATCATGTGTCTACAAATAGTGAGCGGCGTTTCGGCATGTAAGCAAGACAGAGAAATGCATGCATACCTCTTCCAAGAACATCCAGACTGCGATGAGTGAGAAGAATAGGAAAATAGCACTGATGACATTGGGCATGGCGTAAGGGAATTTACGGAAGAGGTCAACATTCCCAAACATATCAGGGTACGAGCCGGCAGGATCGGATAGGAGACCACCTAGGATAGGGCCGATTATCACACCAATGTTAAAGCACATTGGCAGCAGAACGAAGGCACGTGCCTGATATTTCTTTTCCCGGACGGTTTCACTGATCCTGCCATGGTGGGTGTGGTTAGCGAGAGCAAAGAGTCCCTTGGGTTCACGAGTTCTTACATTGTCCTTAAAACGCCAACATTCCCATTCGTCGCTCCGCCTAGACACCTGAAGAAAAGGGCCTGGTAGAAAGACGTGGAGAATCCGAAGCCGATGCATGATAAGACTGTCTCCGATCAGCTACGCATATTATTGCTCGCCGAACCATAAGAACGCTTACAGGTGCCGAGCAGCCCTATTAGAATCACAGTCTTCCGACCAAACCAAGGTGAATCCGCAACCCGACCCCATATCAGGGCGGTGAAAAATTGTGCCGCTGTGAAACTGGCGTGGAGGCTACCGGCTTGACTCGAAATGACTGAATCAGGGAGATTAGGATCGAACCACTTCAGCTGATAGAACATATAGGACTGCGCAACATTATAAGTAAGAATTTGCGCAATAATCCAGGCCTAGACAGAGTCAATGGGAATAGGGAGCAGCCAAGGTGTGATGATGCGCCTTTCACTGAATTCCCAGTACCAGCCCTGGTAACGGCGATACACGAACACCTGTCTGAATACGGTGACCCTGGCTCAAGGGCCACGAAAGGTTCTGTCTCGAAGAACCCTCGTGCTTTTCTGAATGAGATGACTTACCTGGAGTGACGTCTGAGTCAAGGGCTCGCTGAGACGGGCTAATACGATGACCACCAGCTGGGTCTTCTTAGGCATATCTCTCCATGATACGGCTTCCTTGGACGATTCTGGGCCGTCCAATCTCCGCCTAGGTCTGGAACCTAGTGACCTTAGAGCGGAATCACCATGGTTTGGGATTCCGGTACGACCAGTAGTAAAGGCTGCATCTTGGCCATTCTCACCCCGATGGGTGGGATCAACGCCAAGAAAGCTTTTCTCAGAGCCAGACCCGTCGGCGCTCAGAAACTCAAGGTCACCGTATTCGGCAGTCTCGCGCGCGCGCTGCCGCATTTACTATGATGTTACGGCGAATTCGGTCGCTACGGTTCCGAAGTTCGGAGATACGAGTTGGGGTAGAGGAATTCAACAATAAAAGACGAGTGGGACACTGGAACCGCAGTGAGATGGATTAGACCCGTAATCTGTGTTGCTCCTGGTATACCTGTATCTAACGACTTGTAACTTCCTCGGTGAATTAATAAAAGAAAGATGCTATCCCTAGCAGGGTTCCAGGGGGGCGGATCTGCAGAGTCGTAGGACGGGTGACGGTTACACCCGACGGCTCCGGCCCCACTTCCGGCTTCGTATGACGTAGAGTTCTCATCCGCTCAAAATTATAAAGACCCTTTAGTAAAGGCCTGATTCGGAGGCTGCATAGTGCTACAAGTCTAATAAGTACTTGCCTATTATAGGCAGATCAGTAGGTAGCCCAGCGGCATTGCAGATTTAGACCCTCAATTCAAGTTAGGCAGCTTCGGAGCTTTCGAGCGGGTACATGGTGCGCCATAGCCTACCTTCCGCAGCCCCCTCCCTTTTGTGGGTGGGTGAAACCTAAGGGGTCGTGTGGGTCTAAAAATGCTGTGAAAAGTTGAGGTGCACTTCCTAGGAGATTCGGAAGAAGACCTGGGTCTACTCTTGTGGGATGTAGCAACTACAGATCCTGTTCTAGTTTGGGCTAGCCAGAGTTGTTGCTATGTAAATCACAACTTCTCCCAGGACGATAAAAATGTACAGACAGCCACGTATAGTTTCAGTGAAGGAATTACAAGCGCTGCGAGGTCTGTGTTAGGGTTGTCAAGCATACTTAGCTGGAACCTAGGTAGAGCCTTATCACGAAGCTTATATGGGAAATATATATGAATATCAAGGTTGAAAGTCTGTAATAGTTGGCGAGATTCAGAGGTTAACGGACATTTGACACTTCACATACACTACTATCTAGCTTCAAATACTGGGTATCTACTAGGTACCTCTCCCTTTGAACGCCTAAATTGACTCTGCTCCTTGACAGTGTGTGTATCAAAGATAGGTTGAATACCCGTTGAATTCCATACTAAGTGTCCAGCCATGAGGCTCTTGGGACTACAGTATACTTCTCTACCTACAAAAATGTACACGTGGCGCGTAGTTCACCCCTATTCTAACACAGAGGACAACACCTCCTAGTCGAAGGCTGTGATGAACCCTAGTGATTCCGCCATCCTTAGTTGAGGTGGGTATCATATCTTAACTCCTATATCAATTTTGCGTCTTAATCTGACGTATTATCGCAAATCTTGCAGACTCAAATTTCCATTTAACTTTACTACCATTACTTAGTCTGTACATACTTCCTGTTGGCAAAAGACATAGATCCCCCTCTCTATTCTGTTTTGGGGCGGACGTTCCTAATAGAGGACATTTTTACCTTCTTGCTCAAGCTCACACCTAAGTCACGTACATGTTCGAACGGCCCGAGTGATGGGGTTACCTTGAGTGTCTACCTTTTTGGCCTCCTCTTGTGGCAAGGGTAACTCCGGTTATTCGGGATATATTCGGGTGCTTCCTTGTAGAAGCTTGTCTTTCTTCCCCCTCGCCTCCCCTTCGCCCAGTGGTCGAGTAACTGACCAATATGCAGAAGCAGGATGATCGAGGTTGGCATCTGGGTGTTTCACCGACTCCACTAATTCCTGCATCTGGGCTGGATCTTGCTGCGCGTGCGAGGCCCCCCGGAATTGCTCGTCGCGGGGTGATTGCCTCGTACATGGTGAATACAACCGTTTCGACATCAACTCGACCCTCGGAAAAGAAACTCTTATCACCAATCCACCCGGAGAAGTTGAAATCGAATAATCTCAGGGAATTTGTGCGAGGGTCCATAAGCAGGTTTCGCGCCGCAATATCCTGATGCGCGATACCATACTTGATTCAGCCAATCCAGCTTGAGGTTGCGGGACGGATTTTCCTTGATGGTCCCTCCAGGGACGTAAGTGCTTGTGAAGCCGACCACACGTTCTAGCTCTTCAAATACGATGTGATGGGAGACGTAACCAAATATTTGGCTCATTCAAAACCTTATTCATGTATTGAGAAATTAAGTAGTACCTGAAGACGGATTCTCTTTGTTCAGGTCCACCTGGAGCATGACTCATAGGATACAAGGTCGATATTCGGGCCAAATGTGTCTACTCCTCTCAGTTCTGAACGGAGAACAGTCTGTGGCTTCTGCAGTAGTCCAAAGACTTTCAAGGATGGGTAGTATGGGAAGTGGTTTGATCATCCTCGGGATTTGGTAGAGAAGGAGATCAGCTTCTTTCCAGCGATAAGTGGATAGCATGCACGTCCGATCCAAGGCAGTGGATTTGCTTTTTGAGATGCTCGATCGCAGCGTCTTCATTTCCTTGTTCTTCATCCATAGTGACAGCAATGGTATGTCGTTGATCCCAGTCAAGAACGTACCAAGTGCTGGGTCCAGGTTGTAGAGGACCGCCAGGGGCAAATAAAACTCCATTCATCCTCAATCATTTGCTGGGAATTCTGATAGTAACTTGAATAGGTAATTCACTAGAGAATTGTGAGTCACGGTTGCGATGAGCTTTTGAAGGTGGGTAACTGACTTCCCATTTTCCAAGCGCAACATCGGGAAGTAGTGGTGAAGCAAAAGAACTAATCAACAACGTCAGGTTAGCTCTTGCGTTGTGTGGACCACAGGGCCAGTCACGGTACAAACTCATATAGACATCAATTAGTGGCGCGACTTCGATATTGGTTTGCGGTGCTGGTTTGTATAAAAGTGGGCGAGAAGCCTTCTTATAATTTTGAATATACTTACGTGATACCGCAGCCCCCCTTCCGCAGAAGCTCATCTGCAAGCCAGCTATCAGCCTATCGCTCAAGTTCGCGATGCTGGTAAGCCGAAGATGTTTCAGCTGTAGACAGGTCTAATAACGGTGTATGAATTTACCATTTAATTGACTATAAACCGAAATTCGAGTTTAGAAGCAGACCGACAATTACTTTCCGAGGAGACTGCCTTTGAAATCGTTCGGGAGGTTATACCGAGGATTGAATAGGAGGGAATAGATATACTGTAAATCCGGATGCCACGCTCTGTCACGCATAACTCTATTACACGAGTCTCAGATCTACCCCTATCACATGTAATCATCATCTTACCGTACCTATAGTGCGTCGTTATCTTGTTGAAAACGGAAAGATTGGTTGCTGGCCCCAGAGTCTCCAATATTGATGTCAATAACCTTTCAAAGTATCCGTAAGCAGTAGGTTCTCACTGGGCAGTATATAGCCCAGGCGGAGAGCATTTGAGAATACGCTTCGTTCCAGTCACGCTTCTCAGTACTATAGTCATGTTGACAAAAGAGCCGAGGAAACAGGTCCGAACCATCAAGGCAACAGAATCCAATACGCCCTCATTGGCGACTCTTCCAGCTACCGTTAACTAGCGATGTTAAATTATACATAGGCTTAAACCACTTTTTCTTCAAGCTATTATCACAATCAGTGATCAGTCTAAATAAAGCAAGTAAGGAGGAGTACTAAATTGGTTCTATACCTGACCCATACGGATGGGAGCTGACCACTTCACACAGTCCACGATAGCCCCTTCTCGCAGCATCTCTGTTGTTGTCTCATAGTTTTTCTCGGATCGTTGGTAGACTTAGAGTCAAAATATTGGAAGGCTTCCCCCTGGAGCCACCCGGAATCTTTATATACTACCAGTACGTCTTGCCTTGCCCGTATGGCCGGGGTTATTGTATTGTTATATATTCACATCGATTTGCATTCCTTCGTACGAGATAAGTCCTGCAGACGGGTACATAGCTTACGTGCACGCAGGTACTAACGTTAGAACTCGTGGTCTACCAACGGTGACGTCTTAGGCAACTTAACACTTCTTCCCCATGGCGGGGTGATAAGATAAAAACCCTTTGATAAGATAAGACAGTTACAGTACTTCCGAGTCCCCACGTGCTAAAACGTAAGTAGGTATGTACCTAAACATTAAGATAGAACATGGCGGGTCACGAGCTTCAGATACTGTATGTACCTAACCATGGTACTAGAGAATTCTATGGAATATCCATAGACAACGCAGCTTATTCGCCCCAGCAGATCACGAAAGAACCTCGAAATTTATTTACCGTTATTCCCCAAGGCGTAGTTATTCGCCAGGCTATCTCGGTCTTCTCACTACTCCTCGCCCGCACACGGCTCTCTACGGTGACTTAACCCGCCATCTAAAGAAAGCCAACCTCGGAAAGGTACGTCATCCGTACCCAAATCCAAAGCGCCACCCCACCACGGTCCAGCGCCGGCGAGCGAGCGTCGAAAGAAACAAAAGAAGAAAACCATGTCTTCGGCGGTGATAAACGCGGATGACGCGGACCAGATGGAGCCGACGCTGCAGTCGATCCTAGACCAGCGGACGCTGCGGTGGATCTTCGTGGGCGGCAAAGGCGGTGTGGGCAAGACGACGACGAGCTGCTCGCTGGCGATCCAGCTGGCCAGGGTGCGGAGGTCGGTGCTGCTCATCTCGACGGACCCGGCCCACAACCTGTCCGACGCCTTCTCGCAGAAGTTCGGCAAGGAGGCCCGCCTCGTCGACGGCTTCGACAACCTCAGCGCCATGGAGATCGACCCCAACGGCAGCATCCAGGACCTGCTGGCCGGCCAGGGCGACGACAGCGGCGCCGGCGACGCCATGGGCGCCATGGGCGGCATGATGCAGGACCTGGCTTTCGCGGTGAGTTTCTCCGCCCTCCCCCTTTATCCGCTTGGCGATGTGTAACCGTGGCTTGGGCTGGGGCTGACGTGGGGGTTACATGTGCGCTGCTAGATCCCCGGTATAGACGAGGCCATGTCGTTCGCCGAGGTCCTGAAACAAGTCAAGTCACTCTCGTACGAGACCATCATATTCGACACGGCGCCGACGGGCCACACCCTGCGGTTCCTGCAGTTCCCGTCGGTGCTCGAGAAGGCGCTGGCCAAGGTGTCGCAGCTGTCGTCGCAGTACGGGCCCCTGCTGAACGGGTTCCTGGGTAGCCAGGGCACGCTGCCAAACGGGCAGAACCTGAACGAGATGATGGAGAAGCTCGAGTCGCTGCGCGCAACCATCTCGGAGGTGAACGCGCAATTCAAAGACGAGTCCCTGACGACGTTCGTGTGCGTGTGCATCGCCGAGTTCCTGTCGCTCTACGAGACGGAGCGCATGATCCAGGAGCTCGCCTCTTACGGCATCGACACGCACTGCATCGTCGTCAACCAGCTGCTCTTCCCGGGAAAGGACAACGCCTGCGAGCAGTGCAACGCCCGCCGCCGCATGCAGCGCAAGTACCTCGACCAGATCGAGGAGCTCTACGACGAGTTCAACGTCGTCCGAATGCCCCTGCTCACTGAGGAGGTCCGCGGCAAGGAGAAGCTCGAGCGCTTCAGCGAGATGCTCGTCAGGCCCTACGTCCCCCCCGAGTAGATTGTCGGGTCTCGAGCCGTCCGATGCGCGTATCTATTGGGGGCCCAGGCACCGGGGGTACACGCTACGTGAGCTGGGGTCGAATGAGGCCTTTTCGCTGGCCGGCGGAGTCTGTGTTGGTGTGAATAGCGGGCATGGTAGCAAGTGTAGAATAGACACGGAGGTAACGCATGGGTAAATGAATAATGAAATGGGAATGAGAAAAAATTTGGAGATGTCGTATTTTCGCCCGAAAATGTGCTCACTCGTGCTGCAGGACATTTTTAAGTTCTAGCTTCTTCAACGCAAGGGGCGACGTTGTTACCATTATCATCGGCGGAGCAGAATGCTAAGCGTCCCGTAAAGTTGGAAGGGGAGATACTGTAAGACGTTCAGCGGCTTAGACGCGCGCAAAGAGATGCAAGGAAAGGGGCGGGGGAATGAGGACAAGGGTAAGGCGATGGCCACATCAGTAGCATTTAGAGGTTTTAGGTAGACTAATCACAGTCGCATAAAACAGAGCAAGGCTTAAATGTTTGGCAATGTCAGTCTGACTTCATTTGCTGGAGTCGAGGTCTCATATCAGCCTCGAATCCCGCTTCTCGTATTCATAAGTGTACTACGGAGTCAACGGACGCTCGTCACGTCTCGCAACAATTCGCGCTCATGGCCGTAACCAGACACATTGATCAACCCGCATCATCCTCGACGCGTAACCCCCCCGAACCCACGCTGCGAATCCGTCGCAGCGCGTGTGCGTATGTGAACCCCTTCAACTCCTGAACGCCCTGGCATGCAATCTACGGTGCCCTATCTTGTAGAATCGCCTTCCCCTCTTCTCTGAGAACCAGACCAAAACCAGCCGACCAACGCCTATAATAGACTAACCAACCGACCGACCGCGCAATGCAATATCCGATGTCGCGAGCCTTTTAAGTGGCAGTGTACAATTGCGAGGATATAAAGAGGGGCGAGATACGCCCCCCGCCATAAGGATGGGAACGAAATGAACAGTTTTAACGCCACGGCACGTAGCAGATCAAGTGGCAGCGAGCCAGCTGGTGCTCACAGCTCCCTGTAATCGCTGGGCCGCACCCTGCGCTGCTTGTTCTGATGCCTGCCGGGGTTGACGGGTTTGCGGAAATAAGCATCGTCCTCGTTATTCTGGGGCGTGAAGTTTGATCTGTAAGGCTGCTGCTGGTTGTTCTTGTTGAATCCGTTGGGCCCGCCTCCATTCATGTTGGCCATGCCGCCACCGTTCATGCTGCCACCATTCATGCCACCGAAGTTTCCGAAACCATTCATATTGGGGAAACCAGCCGGGTTGAAACCATTCATGCCCATCATGGGGTTCATCATAGGGTTCATGCCCATCATCATGGGGTTCATCATCTGGTTCATGTTCGGCTGGCCGAAACTATTCATATTGTTCATAGGAAACGGCATCATGCCTGGCATCATACCCATACCGCTCATGCCCTGCTGCATCATGTTCTGCATGCTTTTAGCTTCCTGTGCCCGTTGCATTGCCTTCGGTGCCTTCGGGATCTTGGGGTTCTCAAGCAACTCATCAGCAGGCCGCTTTTTTGGCGCTGCCTCCTGGGGCTTGGGAGTTCCGTTCGTAGTCGGGGGAACAGGTGCACCTGGTTTCTTTGCTTCCTCGGTTGCGGGGGACTTGACCGCCGCCGCCGAAGTCGGCGACGGAGACTTCGTCTTTTCCGAAGCTGTAGTAGGTGATTTTGCTTTTTCTGGTGCTGTCGAGGGCGATTTCGTTGTAAGTTCGGTCGCTGGGGTTGCTTCTTTCCGCTCGGCGAGGTCCTCGGATGGTGACTTAGCAGCCCTGACTGAGGGAGGACTTTGAGATCGGTCCTTGGTCTTGGCTACCTCTTTGTCCTTGAGATAATCCTGAATCTTGGCGGAAGTCTCGTCATCTGGCTTCAAATCGTCGATGAGAACGCCTTCTGTCCCACAACCAGGACAGACAAAGTCGCTTTCAATGAGAGAATTGGTTATGCATTCATTGCAATACGTCTTCTCACAACACGGTGTCTTCATTGGTTCTATGAACATCCTCTTGTCGACGGAGCACATTAACCCTTTCTCCTCGAGTTCCTTGTCCTCGGCAGAGGCCACTTTCTGTGAGGCTGCTGACGACTTGGTCTTGGCTTGAAACTGCTCCCATGACGCCTTATCGGGTTCTGCAATTACGAAGTCCCCGTCTGCATTGACCATGACACCAGCAGGAGGCTTCACATCCTCGCCATCCGCTCCAGACTGCTGGAGTGCGGATTTGTCCACAGTCTTCAAGAACGATCGTGGGATACCAGTAGTGCGCTTGACACGTGGGCGATTGTCGAATTCGGGGTTATCGTTAGTAGGGCAGACTTGAATCCAGTGGCCCTTCTGGCCACAACGATAGCAAACGTATCCAACTGGAGGCTCATGATCCGGGACGTTGGCCGGCTTCTTGGCACCAGGCTTGTATACAGCTGCTTGGCTAAGTAGTAGTTAGCAATGTGAACCTTTTCTGGCAGTCGAGACTACTTACTGAGACATCTCCTCCTGCTGAGCATTCCATTGATCAGACTGGGCCTGGAACATGGCCATCATTCTTTCTTCCTCTGTTAAAGCCGCGCTCATCTGCGTAAGGCCAGTCGTAGCAGGCTTGACGGCTTTGGCAGTGTTCTCTCTTCGGGATGAGTTCTTAGCACTCGCCGGCATCTTGCCCGAGACATATCGGGCAGCTCGACCGGCGCCCGGCTTTGAAGCGGGAAGTCGTCGCGCGATGACCGTTGTGGATCGGGGTATAATCGTGGTATCATCATCGTACTCTACAAGAGGGTTAGCAAGTATATCGCGGCTATCATCGAGTAGAAACCTACCTTCAGTATTGTCTTCCGAGTAGATAGCAAGGTCAAAGTCTGTTCCATCACCAAGACCGCTCTTGATGATAATGTCACGCTTGAGTTCGAAGACCGAAATGCCAGTACCATCAAACTCGACCCGTGATGGCTCCTTCTGAGACTTGAATTTGAAATACACAGACGAAGTCATGGTGAAGTACGCGCGAAATCCTGAACCCTTTACAGTAAAATTCTCGGGGGGGGTCAAGAGAAGAAGTATTCAAGGCGCAGTACGAGAAGTCTGTTCTGAATAGTTGGGGGCTAGGTACACTGAAAGGTTAGGTTGTAGATGTAGAGAGCAAATGGTCGGGTTTGTTTCGGTTGAAAAGCTGGCGCTTTTGTATTTGCGCAGCGGTTGTTTGTGCAAATTCTCTTTTGGCTAATGACTCTGGCTTCTTCAAGGACCCAGTTCGCACAGATGGATGGGAATCAATTTCTGATTGTTTGGAAGAACAATGGGGAGTTCAGGCCTCCAGTAATGAGAAAGGAAAATTGATGTACAAAAGCCACGGCGGACTTCACCACCAAATCAGCTTGAATGATGAAGATATTCCCTCTCAAATCCCCAATACCACACCGGTTTGGTGGGCAAATATCGACTTTTTGTTAGCCTAAGACCTCCAGCCTACCCTAAGTACCGTCCTGACGAGCGCAGATTTTTATCCACGTCGAACTAAGCGATCATGGTTGGAAGTACTGTCGCTACAGGCAGAGCAGTCGAAATGCGCGACCTTGAGGCAATTACCACAAGCAGAGAACTGGGATTACGGTCGTTGCGCTAACATCGGAATGTCGAACTGCGCAATCACTCAAAAAATTCGTCGATTCAGTGGTTCACGTAGTTCAGCGTTGTCGCACGTTGGGATCGGCGAGGGAAAGTGGGGAAAGAAAGACGTGATAAAGTCGAGATGATGAGGGTGAGGGTAAAGTGAGATAAAGAAGATGAAGATAGTTTGGTTTGCTGAGGCGACAGAAGGGAAGGTGACCGAAAAGCAGAAGCGCTTGCTTATTAATAATGTCATGTTGGCATTGGTCCTGATCCACTAAGCCGGAAGTGGACTTTTGCACGTGACTTAAACCTGCCTTTTGCCCGCCTTTTACCCTGCCTCCGATAACTGATTTTTTTTTTGGAC
Source organism: Monosporascus sp. MG133 (assembly GCA_004155925.1). Lineage (NCBI taxonomy): Eukaryota > Fungi > Ascomycota > Sordariomycetes > Xylariales > Monosporascus > Monosporascus sp. MG133. The sequence goes on along the minus strand of QJNX01000066.1, from coordinate 224,188 downwards.
TCTTTAAGAAAATTTTGCTTATGAAATGCGATAAACGAGACATCACATGCAATATATCCAGTCAACAAACCCTAGGGCTGCTGGATTCAAGTTTATAACGCAGCTATGTACCAAGTAATGGTTGTTCTAGAAGTGTAGTATTAGTATTTTAATCAGTTCCTATACGCTAACTTTCTATTTACCCAGATCTCTCAAGTTAAACGCCTTGCAGCCTGACAACCTCCGGCCGGCGGCTTAAAGGGCCGCCCAAAATAATGCTATGCCAACTAATGTATAGATATATTTGCTGCCCCTTACCTGCCCCAATGCTCCGTTCATAGATGTCCCACAGCAGGCGCGGTTGTACGTCACGTTATTCAGCCGAGCAGCCACCTCGAAAACCGTGCCCGGGTACTCGCCCGCGTTGTAATAGTCGACGTTGAGGATTTTGGGTGGCAGAACCCAACGGTTCAGACAGTTGTCAGCTCCGGCCCCGAGACTACCGTAACCTGTAGCATTGTTGGTGAGATTAAGTTCCGCCCTCGCAGGTACCAACAGTTCGGCACCGAGCAGCGAGAGGTCAATGTTGAGATTGTGGTTGAGCAAGTACAGTCTGTTCTTAGCAGCGTCTTCGGGTAGATCCGGCGGCCGCTGGACTGTACAGGGAAAACTCTGATCCACAGGATCAAATGGGGTCTCCCACATTTGGGAGAACTCGTCCAGAAGCCAGGGGTATTGTCGTTGATCTGCCATGTAGTCCAGGAACATGACAACCCGCTGCCCCTTGAGGATCATGTCATTGAGAGTCGGCCAGTCTTTCAGTGTCATCGGGACCACCGGGGGTTGGTAGATATACCGCAAAATGCCGCTCTTTTCGATATATGGAACGTACATCGAAGGCACAGAGCTATTCGCAAAAGTAAGCTCGAGGATCATCCTCACTACAGTAACAAGCCACTCACTAGTTGCCATTACCCAGAAGGATAGTAACGACATCGTATGGGTGTGCGGCTACCCAGTTCTTGACGTCGGTAAGCCATTCGGTGATAGGCCCGGCATTGAGGATATCACAGCTTGTATGGCAAAAGTGCGGCTCAGTGCCATTGCCGGGCCATTGGATCTGTGCTTGCAAGAACCGCACACCATCGTTGAGTTGTGTCGTTACATCATATTGCTGGTTTGCGGCGAGATTGTTTGGTGTAATAAACGGCGAATTATGGCATCCGACTTCCGTAATGTTGCTATACTTCCGTTGACAGAATTCGGGGTAATTGTTACAGGGCTGAGTGTTGGTGACGGACGGCGAGGTACTTGTTGTCGAAGATGATGTGAGGTTACTCGGTAAGGTGGTCGTAGGTTTAGATGTCTTGGGGGATCCGGTTAACCATGTGACGCTAGTTTCTGTTGTTACTATCGTCACCACTTCTTCCGAAGATTCAGTGCTTGTCGCATTCTCTGTGGCTATGGAAGAAGACCCGTCCGGTATCGATCCTAACGAGGTTCCGAGGGTGATTTGGGAAGCGAACGACTGGTAAGACCCAGTGGGCGTTCCATGTTCGCGGAGGGTGATGGTCGAGTGAGTCGCAGTAGTTCTATCATCGCTAATACTGGTTTCTTGGGCGAGGGCCGAGACAGCGAATACGGCCCAGGTCCCCAACCGAAGTGCCATTGGATCCCCCGACTCTTCGACGATAGAAGGTTCAATCCGGACAATGGAACGAATGTGAATATCATCAAAGTGGTAAAGCGAGCCCTCGAAGGAATCATGTACGCAAGGAGCAATGACCTTAAACTCCAAACAGATCCATTCGGCATCTGAAAGCCCCCCAAAGGCCCAGGCCTGTTCGTATTGTAGTACTAGTAGAGCCTGTGGGTATTATCCGAATCCTCGCTAATAGGTAGCGGACCCCTTGGAGATCCATATTGCTGGGGCTCCTTATTACCAGATGGAGGCGGAGCAAATACACAGACGCACATACGCTCTGACGCTGGCAAATAGCAAAATATGTACTTCGAAGTACCCTGTTTCCCAAAATCCTCCAAGATCGCCAATTGACAGCCATTGACTAACGCCTGAGTGGAAATATTGTATGATCTATGCGGATAACGACTTGTCGATATTCGTGATGTTTTCGTTTTCAACGCTGGGCTAAGCTGCCGGCTGACGTCAACGCAGATCTACTAAAGCCCGTCCTATGCGAAAGAGCTAATCCAAAGTATTGGCTGCCTTGCGAAGCCACATGTAAAGTTAACCCCCTTTAGGAAGCACACGCCCTACTTTTCGGGCGGTTTGCGCAGCTGAGAACCGACTTGAGTAAATACTTAAGTATATAGGTTCGAGCTTCTGTTCATGGCCATGCGACGAAGCAGGTACCAAACGGTCAGAATGGGTCGGGAGGGCATTGGATTCAAATGGGGCTGTGTTTCAAGAAAGTGGATGAATTTGAGGTCGCAATCGGGAGTTCGGCGCTCCCTAGAGCTCCAGGGGCTATCTGACGAAGGTGACAAAGACAGCACCCATAACAATTTCTTTTCATGATATGGTTAAAGCTCAGACTAATACCACTGTCTCACCAATCAGAATATCTCAAATCACTCCTACTTCTCTTTTAAGGCATCGCGCCCGGTTGACTGTCACCGAGAATTGTTCTGGGTGCTGTCTTCTCGCCATTCGTCAGATGCAAGGATGCGGCCTGGACCGGCGAACGTACCAAGCTTTTGCCAGTATTGCCCTGCGTCAGCTCCCTGAAGTCTGGAAAATCTCCAGGGCCCGTAGCGCTGACTACGAAGTATACACGAAGAAGAATGACATATAAAGGTTTTATTTACCGGCCACTGCGTGCCACGTAGACGCCATCGACATCTGCACCATTTCCGGGGTTTGATAAGCTTCCTTTGAGAGTATATTTCAGTCTTGTATAACACACAGACTGCAGTGACTGCCAGACCGCCCCCAGAAGAGTGCAATAATAGGAGGTGTTTCTGAAAGGTACTTGGGAATACTTCGTGCTCGATCGTACCCACAGAGATCTTCGCACCTCAAGCCCACATTAGGTGGGGAACCTGCTCCGTATTACGATGATTAGGCGGGTCCGGGCCCCCCTTACCTCGCGTGCTTCGTACTCCAGTTTAGTCGCTTTGGCTTCAATTACAACCAAAGTGCTTCTCCCATCGACATGGCGGCTTCTCGCTCGTTACATGCTACTCTTTAGTTTATTCCAACTCTCTGGGAGCGAATCCCTTGTATTCCACTCCTCGGAATGTCTGCCAATGATCCACCACGATTCAGAGGCCGGCCGGCCGCATCTCCCCCTTCTACGTCCGGAGGCGCCGAGACTGCCGCCGACAAGGGGGACCATCAAGCCGCCCTCAAGAGAGGCACGCGGGCCCGGCGCGTTTGGATTGTACTGTCGTGTCTCTTCTATTTCATAGCTATAATATTCTTAGTTCTTGTGAGAACATTTTCCCTTGGGTCTCTGCGGATTATGACTGACTTAATTTCAAGGTCGAAGTGGGCAACACCGGCGGTGGTCCCGTCCGGGACGAGATATACTTCTTCAAGCTTGATATGTCAGACATCATTGTTAAGGCCTTGCCCCCGGGACAGCTGGTCCTGACAAACTCGATTGCCCGCACGTTGGGACTTCATGACTTCTATCAAGTCGGCTTGTGGAGTTTCTGTGAAGGATACAGTGATAGGTACAGGCAGCCTCCGAATCCCAGCTTGGGCTTCAGCTCACCTTTCATTAGTGGCATTACCTATTGCTCGGAACCGTCCCCGACCTTCTGGTTCAATCCGGTCGAGATCCTCCTGAACGAGCTTCTGGCGGGCGCTTCTATCGCCTTACCCTCGCAAGTAAACGACGTTCTGACGATTCTTCGTATCGCCTCTCATATCATGTTTGGCTTCTTCCTGTCCAGTGCAGCACTGAACTTCATCCTCATGCTCGCCGCTCCGGTCGTGGTGTACTCACGAATCTGGAGCGGCCCATTTTCGATACTTGCTCTAATCTCAACCCTACTCGTCTTGGTTGCATCATGTCTAGGCACCGCCATGTCATTTGTCTTCAAATTCGCAATGAATTCACAGCCAGACCTCAACGTCAATGTGGACGTCGGCATGAAGATGTTAGTATTCATGTGGGTTGCGACCGGGTTCACCCTACTTGCCTTCGTCATACACGCTGGCCTCTGCTGTTGCTGTACTTCGAGGCGTGACATCAAAACTGGACGCAGGGGGGCCTGGACTGGAGCCCGCAGCCGCAGCGAGAAGGAGGGCTACAATTTGCCAAATTTCAACCGGGTGGACCGTACGGCACCGCCTTCCGCGTAATAAAGAACATACCATCGACCATTCTCCCAGCGAATTCCGCATCGGTTCCGATTACCCAGGATCCCAGATGTCTGTTTTGGTTTTGCATGGCGTTTAGGCGAGGAACTTAGACGGGTCTTCTACTAGTTTTCTAATACCAATCCTGTATCTAGACTGCTGTCAGCTGAATTTGGGCTATGGCGATACATAAAAGTTCTGAAGTAGACGAAGAAAGTTGGACAATTCATCATTCGACTCCTGAACGAAAATAGTGGTTAGCTAAGGGACACATTGCTTTGTTTTGAATTCGGCAGGCATCCGTTCACAACGCCTAAAGGTACAGAGTCTCGAAGTCAAAACCATATTTATTCACAATCAAAGAGCCCTTGGCTGGCCGGGACTTACCTGATCCTGCTCCAACGTCACCTAAGAAAAGTTGCATACATAGCTAATCTGGTACTAGAAGCCTATCCTGTGTTATGGTAGCAGAATCCCAGTAGACGATCCATCCGCCCCTATTCTTTTTCGAACTCTTATGGTTCCCCTCCCATCCGGGGTGAGTGCCGAGACCGTTGTGCACCGCAATGCCATAGGCTATCCCCATCGTCCCCGTCAGCCGTCCGACAGTAGTTGTTCGATGTATGGGTAGAAGAGGATGAGTCCACTGAAGAGGCAATTAACGTTGCTGCCAAAATAACCCACGTAGCCTCCGTTCTCATAATTGGAGGGATTGCCAACATGCGTCTCGACCATAGACGCCATCAGATAAACATCGCCCAGCTTCTAGTGGTTACTTCGAGGCTGACTATCGAGCTTCAGCCTGTCACTTTTTGGAACTGAAGACAGCGCACTCAATGCGTCGGGCGTGAGACGTGGATATCAATACTATACACCTCAGCCGTGATTTGAAGCTTCGCAAGGAACGACGGCATGGAAGCCGGGCAATCTGGTCTTTATAGCTACGGCACTCTTCCATACGCACTTGATACGTCTTATTTCCACGCTCCCAAGCCATTAGATCTGCCTAGTTATTACCCCAAGTCGACCGGAACCGCACTTCACCAAATCTGACGGAAATTTTTCTGGTATCATATACACCAACCAATCAGGAACTCATTCATCCCCCACCGATCTAGACCCACGGAGATATATATACCTCACAGCTCGATGCCGTAGGCCTTGGCGGCGGTGCCGGCCCAGATCATGCGGCGCTCCTCGTCGCCGTACGACATCATGTAGCAGAGGCGGTCGACGACGGCGCGCCACTTGGGCCAGGCATCACCGTCGGGGACGCCGACGGTGCAGACGGGCCAGTCGCTGGCGAACATGAGGCGCGAGGGCCCGAAGGCGGCGAGCAGCACGCTGAGCCAGGGGGTGATGGCGTCGAAGACGTCCTCGGCGGGCCGCCGCCGCAGCGACTCGCTCATCTCGGAGAACCCGCCCGACAGTTTCATGTACGTCCGGCTGCACTTGCTCAGCGTGAACATGGCCGTGCGCCACGCGATGAACGACGGGCTCGTCTGCACGTTGTAAATCTCGAGGTCCGGCTTGCACATGTGGTCTGTTTTGTCGCGGGGAGGAGGAGGTTAGCTTTGGTTAACATTCTTTTGTCCGACGGCCTCAGCTGGACGGGTAGATAGGTAGTGATAGAGGGCATAGCGACCGGGTTAATACGCACTGAGAATAAAGACAACTTTCTCTTCCTCCGGCACGCCGTCGTGCGCGCGGTCGATCATCTCGACCGTCTCCTCGAGCTGGATCCTGCCGCGCTCGTGCTGGTTGACGCCGACATCAAATACGAAGCCCCTGCGGCCAAGCAGCTTGAGGCTCTCGATGAAGCCGTCCTGAAGCGCCGTGCCGTTGGGCTTGTCTTGTAGCAGGTACCGGAACCCCTTCACCCTGGGCCAGCTCTCCTCGCCGGCGACCTCCTTGGCGCGGTCGAGGTAGTGCCCGAGGACCTCTGGCCCGCTCGGCAGCGGTGCCCAGGGTACGTAGGCGAGGCACAGCGCGGCGTCCTCGGGGGCGTGGCCCTCACCGGGCTTGGGGGTGCCGGCGACGATGCGCCGCACCCACTCGACCTCCATCAGCGGGGCCTCCCAGCCGCTGCCGTCCCGGGCTCCGGCCTCGAGGTCGAACTTGCGGTCCGTCTCGAGGAAGACGAAGCCCTTGATTGGCGCGCCGGCCCGCGCGGCCTTGTACTCCTCCAGCGAGTGCTGCTTCGCCAGCGGCCCGTCCGGCTTGTACCAGTTCATCGTCGTCAACTCCGACTCCGGGAACACGTGGATGTGGGCGTCAATGATTGGGATTTCGGACCCCATATTTGGCGGTGGTAATGAAATGGGAAGCTGTGTGTGCTACTCTGGGTATCTAAATAGTCTTACCCGGTTCGGGTTGTCGTCGGGACTTTCAGGCTGATTTTCCCTTTCGAAAATTGATCTCCTTCTATTTCTTCGTCGCCTCCTCTCTGGGACGACGTGCTTACGAAGATGTCTTGGTCTTGTAGTGACGATAGAGGCCTGAAATGCAATACACAGCCTAAAGAACTTACTTGAGTGTTGAAGCCTCCAGCCCCTCGTTCATCCTTATTATCTTTAGTTACCAGGTGAACGTGCACGGCCGCGAGAGCTACTGCAGCTACCCCTTACTACCCCGCCAGCCCGTCAAGGTCGGGCAGCTTTTTAGCCCCACCGCTACCCATTAATACGCATGACGGTCATTCACCCGGCGGTCCGATAACTGCACTTGAAAGTCCCCTGGACGGGGCGCCTAGTGTTGACCGCAGTCGGGCCTTTGCTAATCTTGGAGTGTGCATGTGTGGGTGTGAGGTGGTATGTAGCGGGTGCGGGGAAGCAACTTGCGGTAGACACAGTCAGGTACCTAGTGAACGATAAGAGGGAAGTGATGCTAGAAAGGTTAAGGGCGAGGTAAATGACATTGGTGAGTCTTCATTCCGCTCTGCCGCTCTACTGGGTCAGCTTTGTAGTAGCTTTATTTCCTAGCCCAAGCAAGCTCAAGTAACACCTAGCTACTACAGTCCTTCCCATCCCTTGAATGGATGCGAACAAGAACTAAAAATCGAGGGGGTCACTTGGATTCGAAGCGAGCTCGATTTCGACTCACTTCAAGTAAAGAGGACAATGGCCACAAAACATAGCAATAAGACTGTCATATAATATGTCACAAAAGTCGACCGAGCAAGTTCAATGAATTAGATTCAATAGTCATCTAACCATTGCGGATGGTGGTAGCTATCATGTTGTCAATTTACCAACCATCCCTCCCCTTCTCCCTCAGTGGTGGCAGGCCCGAACCTTCCATCGGCTAGTTCGGGGCCACGGTATTGGCGATTACATCCCCAGAAGCCATCCTCGGCGGCGGCTTGTTAGGGGGCTTTGTTTCGCTAGAGCAGGTCGGGTTACCGTTCTTGCTACTGGCAAGTTGCGGTTCCCGTGCTCGAGACAGGTTGTCGTTGCTTACGAAACAAATCGCACGATCGATCATGTCTGACTGATCGTGGGGGTCGATGCTCCGGCCCTGATAGGACGCGCGGGGGCAGGCAACCAAGACCGGCTTGGAGAGCCTGCCGCGAGGACCGCGCTTTATTATGCAATGGAACAACAAGACAGGCGGTGCGGTACATAGAGTACTAGCGCACCGTGCCCGTAAATGAGTGAACGGCCATGTCTTCTATCTTCGGCCTTCTGGAACTGGCGTTTGCTGAGAAACCTGGGATCCCTCCCATTGTGCAAGTCTTTACGATCGCACGACGATGCCGTTTCGGCGAGAGCTGCGTGAGACGTATTCCTCCTCATCACCGCTCGAGCAAGAGCTGCTGTCGTCGCTGTAGCCACATCGAGCACCACCGCAGTCAATCTTGACACGGTCGCCTTTGCGAGTAATGCCGTAGCGCTCGCATGTGCAGCTGCTGCAGTCTGAGGCGGGGGTGCTGTAGCCGGAGAGCGATGAGCTCGGCGACGAGCTGTCTGAGCGGTAGGATAGGCTAGAACCAGACGATGAGACAGGAGAGGTGGAGAAGTTGGTGATGATGTCCTCATCGATACCGGCGCTGCCAAAGCGGGCAGTAAGCTCTTCAATGGTCTCGTCGTCGCAGTAGTCAGCATCGAGAATGTGACGGGTGGCGTTGGGTGACATGGGCTTCGGCGCCACGATTTTCGAGACGGAAAGGGGACGGCCCTTGGGAATGTCAACAGAGAGAGAGCCGTGCTTGGAAGACCGCTTGTCCTTGGAAGAGGAGTGCTTTGACGAGCTCTTGCTGGAGCTGTGAGACTTAGACGAAGACTTGCTCGACTTGTCCTTGGGAACGTCGAGAATGTTCAGCGTCCGGCCGGTGGTGGGCTCAACGGTGGAGTCCTCGCTGGGGTTGTGCGCAATGTGGTAGCCATCGATAATGTAGTAGTACCAGTATCGCTGGCCGGGCTCGAGGTTACCCTGAAAGCGGAAGGTTCCCTTCCACGAGCCGGACTTGGAGGAGGTCTTGTCCTTGGAAAGGGGGATCTGGCCGACGTAGTTGTCCCAAGAACCAAGCAAATGGACGGACTTGACGCCGGAAGAAACGCGAAGAGAGAAAGATAGTTGAATAGTAGCCATTCTGAAGGATTGACGTTGTTATTTGCAAAGATTGTCGTTTCTTGAGAATTTCAGAGGAATTGGTGAGCAAGGAAAGCTAGTTCTCGTTATTAGGCAAGTTGGTCGGTGTTGATTAAGGGGCTGTAGTTGACCGGCAACTATGATGGTAGAGGATAAAATTGTTTATTTTTCTGAATATTATTTGAAATTTAATAAGTCGCAATAAGAGCACAGCTCTCTGTCAACCAAAAAAGAGGAAAACGGGGGGAAAGGGGAAAACGAAAAACTAGCTTTGGGTTGTGAATGCTTGCCAAAGAAGGAAGGGAATGAGAGAGGGGGAAACGGGAGGCAGGCTGGGTGCTTTATACCTACGGCCCCCAAGGGAGGCCCGGTTGGCCCATCTCCCAACCTTACCATCATGGGGGACTACATCAACTCGCCCGGCAGACTTCCGTCCGCTGGATCGGGTGTGTGCGGGCCCATCCCCGAGGATACGTCTTCTGTTTGGTTGACGGCGCCAGCCAATTCAAGGCGGCACCACTTGCGCACATGTTCCCCAGCCGAGATAGCTCTCACCGCAGTGCAAGGTCTACGGTGCTGCAAGACTGGCGGCTAAGTAGGGTGAGGGGATCCTAGGATTGGAAAGCCATCAGCACAAGCCCGCAGCCATAATTAACAATCTCATCAGAGAAGACGCGATGCAAGGTTGAGCTAGACGAAAATGGGTCATTGGGCGTCTAAATCCTAGCCGCCATTGGTCAATAGCCACAAGCCGATAGCCACTACCAGCTTCTCGCTCGTCCTAGTCACACGCGGCCGTGATCTGCGTCTGCTCCATCTACCCAATGATAAGCGCAAGCGACCACACAACTTATGGCCGCATGCGTGAAGGTGCAGATTGTTCCGAAGCGGGGCATTCTCTTCTCAACCTTGCTGCTAACTGATAGCTCACATAGGGAAGATGACGGCTTCCATAAAACAAGGCCGGCAAGCAAGGCAGACTGACAAGGTGTACCATGGCGAGCCTGGCCGCTCATCATGTAGCCAAATGGTGCTGCATTTGCATATGCCGCCTACCAAGATACCCATGAGGAAACACTTCGGTGAAGATCCGCTCCACAATCATAGAAATAAGCAGGTGCAAATAGATGGCTACGAGCGTGCGCTTCGTCGGGGGTGCTGGTAGGGCGCTATCCGCGGAATGTTGGTGGTGTTCTTTCAAGGCACTCCGTCCTCATAGATAGCCTGCACACAAGCCGCCAGGATATTTCATACTTTTGGCGCTGCGGGGAACCTCCCGCCTACGGTCAATGACCCCAATCTGTCCTCTTCCCATTCCAGAAGGCTTGGAAGAATGCAAAAGTTGTTTTAAAAGGACAGATGCTACCATTACGTAGCAGCGGATGCGTATGCCTCCTCGTGCTCCTGCAAGGTCGGGCGTTGTATTCGGTGATACAGAGACCTCCACCACCTGTAAAGTAGAGCTGCGATAAACCCGCCTGTACATGCACGTAATCACTAGCCCCGGCGGGTAAGCGATTGTGAAGGACAAATATGGCCATATTACGCGGAAGAATCCGAAAGCAAGAATCCGCTAAGAATCCGCCCAGATCTTTTCTCTCCTCTCTTTCGTCAATGCTGAGGAGAACCTGCATGGAGGTAGGCAGAGATGGTGGGGAGATAATGGAGATATTATAGTGAGAGGGTGGAGGCACGCAACGTTGCAGCTCCCCGAATGGCTACTTCAGTCTCAGCCGGTCACATGATCAACCCTAGCTTCGGCGCCTCGATGCAATATGCAACGCATTCACACATCCAGGTTATCAGCCTTTTCTTTTGATTTCCTTTAGCGGAAACCTTCCCTGTTCCTCAGAGTCTAGGCAACGAGATCATCTTCACCGGCCTTCTGATCTACCGAAGCTCTCGGACTGACGAAAGCTAGCCCTATATCGACATCTGCGCCACCAGGAGCAGCTAGGCTTGTCCCGTAACGTATCTCTGCGCCCTCGAATCGCATGTCCAGTCATAGGACCCCGAATCTTGTTGAGAAGGTGAGCCGCTAGCTCTAGCAGGAACACGCATTAAGGTCCGGAGGTGATCGCACTCATACGGTCTACCGTCTACGTTGCCCAATTGGAAACTGTTTGGACACTCCATCTTGGCTTCAAATCAACTACTCTCCTGAGAAAGAGGTAAACTCATAGCATATTAGCGCCCGCACATGTAGTGCTTAGTGCTAATTCCTTAGATAGTGGGCATCTAGGTGGACCATCATGGCTACCACAGAGTCTTCAGTAGACCAGCAACTCATCAGCGCTGTTACTGATTATGTCAGGGAATACATGGCGAACTATGACGGCTCGCATGATTTCAACCATATTCAGCGAGTCCTTGCACTTGCCCAACACATCCATTCCCAGTCCCCCGCAACTCCTGCTAGGGATCCGCAAGTCGTAGTTCTCAGCGCCCTACTCCATGACGTCGGCGACAAGAAGTATCTCAAGCCGGGAGAAGAGGCGTCGACCTTGGTCTACAATCTCCTCTGTTCCTTAGGCGCCGAAGAGCAGCTGGCGCAGAAGGTTCAGGCAGTTTGCCTCGGTGTCAGTTACTCTAGCGAGATCAAGGATCCGGCTCGGGTACAAGAGCTTATCAAAGCTCATCCCGAGCTTGCCGTCGTCCAGGATGCAGACCGTCTAGACGCTATCGGAAGTATAGGCATCGGGAGAGTCTTCACTTTCACAGGTGCAAGAACCAAGGGTTCGATGAACGACTCGATCCAGCATTTCCATGACAAGCTACTTAGACTTAAGGACATGATGAAGACGGACGTGGGACGTAGGCTGGCTGAGGAAAGAACCGAAAGAATGCAGAGCTTCCTAGGATGGTGGGCCGAAGAAGCAGCTCTTTCAAGCGGCTCTCCAGTCTCTGCTTCAGCTTGATGCTACCTTATATAAGCCATCATGTCCAATGTTTCCTAAGATATGGCGTCTGTCCTGGGTCTCATAAATAGGCAATCACCCCTTATATAGACGATACTAGAGGATGCTAGAGGATATTAGAAGCCAGTACGATATTTAGAATTTCGAAACTTCGGTTAGGCATATACAGTATCATCATGCTGAAAAGCGTCAAGGGCTCATGTACGGAAGGGTCTAGAACATAATGTTGATGTCAATATAAGGAGGATTTAAGTCCCAGGTCGATGTTAAGAGTTCCTCATCCAACTTTATATACTTCCCTATTCAACCCTAAGACAGGCACCCCTTATCAACAACTAGCGGGTTTTCGGACTAAACCGGGAACTGATGTAGCAAAAACATGGTTCTAGATATAAGTGGTAAAGGTCTATGTAACAAGAAAGCCAAATCGTTAAAGACGCCGCCCTTACATGAAGTTTCTCAGATTTCGAGTGTACAACCATAGGCGTTATGTCCCCTATATAATTCTCCGGTTGAGTCTTTTGTCAACTTCTTAATTCAGGCTACTATCTCTTAAAAATGCTTTATGAGCACAATTCCCTTTTTTCCGAGCACGCATACAAGTACTTCTACGCCGGACTACACGAGGAACAGTTATTAGCCTCAATGATGACATATCATTAGAACACGTCGGAAAAGCTTGCCAATTCTCTCGCCGGGTGCCAACTAGTCTCAGCAGAGACCAAGGATGCAGTTGCTGGTAACTGCTGAGGCTAATTGGCACCCGGCGAGATACACATATCTCCGCTTCTACTCCCCACTCTTGCGTCCCTCATCAGTCCTCATTGCGCGAGCTGTGGTTCTTGCGAGACACGTATTCCATCCCCTGCCCCTCTCCGGTATTCGCACCACTCTTGGAATGCGCCTTCCGGGCCTCGTGTTCCGCCTGGTCCATCGCCTGCGTGGCGGCGCTCTTAGAGCTGTTTCCTTTCTTGTTGGCCTCGTTGAACGCCACATCGTCCACGGGGATATCTCTGGGGTCGGCCTCGGGCTGCTTGCCGGACATGTTGGACTGCAATACTCGGATTTGCCGGGACGACGGGGGTGTAATTGGGGGCTGGTTCTCGGCGAACGTACTGGGGTGTAGGTAGGCTGGGCGTGCTTCTTAAATGTGGAAGGTTTTGGCTGGTTATTTGTTCGTGTTTCGATTTATGGCAGAATCCGTTCGATTTGGAGCATGATGGATGCGAGGGAGCTGCTGTTAAAATAGTTGTGTTAGTGATCGTATGTATTGCTTGGTCTATAGCGTCATGACGACGTTATAACGCAGGTGGAGCCTATAGACCTCCTGTAGCATTATTGCGAGCACCCACGAAAGTATAGAGAACACGTCAATTTGGGGTAATGACATAATTACAAGCCGAAAGAGTTTGTCTTGCAAATCAGTGGAGTTGATGGAGTTATGTGTTGGCGTGTATACATAGTTGCCGTCGCGGATCCGAGCTTTTTTTGATACCGCCGACCGGTTGATATTGCCCAGCCATGTGTATGGGATAACTCGTTCTGATTTAACAATCCGCAGGTACAAAGTTGTTATTAGTGTCAGCAGCAACGAGTATAGGAACTCTAAAGTGAGAGTCCTGGGTTGTAGGTCACAGTCATGCTCGCTGGGCGTATTTCTTCTTTTAAGTTCTGGTTATAGCACATGGTAGCATATGGCTTACCTGTATTGACACGGTAAAGCCGAAGACTCTTCCAAGATGTAATCATGCCTTTTCACCTGGACCCCTATTTGTAAAAGACTAGTAGCAAAATCAATCGCTTCAGACGCAACTACCCAGACACCGCATCTTTTGTTCTGAGAATTGTGTTCTAGAGTCTCTGCCTTCCGATACGCTCTTGTAGCTTCTCTTCTTCTGGGGCGTCACTGTATGCTTAGTGTAGCAAGCCGCCTGTCATGCCTTCCTCGATAGATACGGTCCCTAGGCCAGATATCACGCTCAGGTACGAATAAGCTACGTCGACTACCACTTTCTTCCCTTTGTGAACCCGGCAAGTAGCGTCAGCTTCCTGACCATGATGGCTTGGTCGATGAAGAACATCCCATATAAAACACTCTTCTGGCGGGTAAGCTAGTGCCATTACATCTAGATGTAGAACGGGCTTCTTACGATGGGCATACGTTGTATAACGAGATTATCACCTGGCTCTCACGGTTCGACAGTCTAGAACATATCACTGCCGATACTGTGAAGTTTTGGGGTGGCGGTTCTCGTGGTCTTCTATCGCCTTGCTTCCTCAGAGCTTGAACCAACTTAAGCTAATCGAGAGACGGTTATTTGATCGAACAGTCGCAGCCATGCGTCCGAACGTCGTCGCAGCCAGAATTCGTTAAGTTTTCATAAGAACATGGTATTCATTGACACAAGAAAGAAAAGAAACTTTTGATGAATTGATACAGTGGTTAGAACGCGCGATTGCCTAAACTGTCAACTTTTGTCTTCGCGAGAATTTCCCCCCTTTCCACGTCAATCGGTAGAACGCAGATGTTCGACCTGCATTTTGGGTCAATCCGGGCTTTCAAAGAATAAGGGGCTATGGGAGAGCTAAGCAGTCATTCGAGGGCGTTGGCGTGAAACTTCAGCTGGGAATGGTGGGAGTCGCCGTTAGCGGGAGTATGATTAACGCTAGTCACATTGAAGAAATCAATACTTAAGAGCATTTGTTCCAATTCCGAGCCGCATAGGGAGCAACTAAACCCCATGCGGACGGGCCAAGCCCGAATTCCCCTCCGTTGCGTTACATGCCGCGACTTCGGACATTTCTGATTCGTCTCGTTCGAATACCTGCAGCAGCTTTCCGCCACATGAGTGTGGCCGCGGCAATCTCGATTGCTGACTCTTATCCTCCAACGTAACCAACAGCTGCAAACCCGAGTGGGTGTCTAGGTATGGTAGGTGTACAGCGTTGCTCAATCTGACTGGCAGATTCAATGGCAGGCCATTCTCGTCCCTCTGTGTTTGCCGTGTCGTCGGCAAAGGCAAACTCCACGCAGATGCTGAGGTTATAATCCATCTATTCTCTCAATCACCGTGGCATTGATGCGAACGGATTGACCAACATATCCGAGACTGAGGCTTCACCACTTATGCCGTCATTTTATGTGTTGCTTTCAATATAGGTTGTGAGGCACCCCGTCCTACGCACTCTGCCGACGATGGCACCTTATCGCAGGGCTGGACGCACGGCCCTGTTACGTCCCATCCTCCTTCTCCTCGTCTTGCCGCCCGGTCTCGCGAGCGCGCATGTGCCACGCCTCGCCGCCGTCGACAACGCGGCCATGCTGCCGACGGGCGGCGGCCTCTCGCCGCGCTTCTACCTGCCGGCGATCCCCGCCATCCCAGCACCGGGCCGCGACAAGCAGCGACGCCAGGGAGAAGACGAAGACACGCAGGAGCCGATCGATTGCGGGGCCGGGTTCCATAGCTGCTTGGATGTCGGGTCCGACGGCTTCAACGCTTGCTGCCCGGACGACCGTTACTGCTTCCGCAACGAGACGCTAGAGATCAGCTGCTGTGCTATCGGCAACGTGTGCCACGAGGAGACGCCGTGCCAAAATGGCGATAACGTCTGTATCAGAAGTGAGGAGGTCACGACGACCGTCACCCCTTCGGGCGCGGACGAAACCGCCACGCCAGAAGTGCTCCACACCTTCGCCACGAGCTCCGCGTGCTGCAACCGTCCCGTAAGTAAACTTCTGAGGGTATTACTGCGCACCTTCTTTCCCAGCCCCCGTACCGGTGAATACCGTCTGATGACTACCGGATGCTCGGCCCGATTACTGTAAACCAAAACGAACAAATCGCTGACTCCAGCCGGGTATTGCAGTGCGGCACCGAGCGCTACCAGTGCCCGTCGCACTTCGGCGCGCAGTGCTGCGGCTACGGGTCGCGGTGCGGCACCTCGGGCGTGTGCCTGTCGGAGGTGACCACGCCGCCGCCGACCGTGGCGCACCCGGTCCCTAGCGGGTGCTCGTACGCGTACCAGTTCGCGTGCGACCCGGCCGAGGGCAGCGGCTGCTGCGCCTCGGGCCAGACCTGCCGCGCGCCCTCGTTCTGCGACGGCGAGGCCCTGCCCACTGCCACGGCGCCCGGCGGCGACGTCATCATCGCGGAATCCGGGACCGGCCTGTCGCCCGGAGCCAAGGGCGGCATCGGCGCCGGCGTAGCCGTGGGCGCTGCTGCCGTCATCGCGTTGCTGACGTGGTTCTGCGTGCACCGCCGCCGCACGAATAACCGCAAGAGCACGACGGTGCTGCCGAAGAGCGGCAGCAGCAACGGCGGCGGCGGCGGCGACAACAATACAAACAACAACGACAACCAGAACCCCCTGACGGCGTTCAACCTGCGCAACCGGCTCGTGGGCCCGCTGTCGCCGGCGGTGAACTTCTTCCACCACCGGGACCGCCTAGGACGCGGGAGGTCCGACAGGGACAGCAGGGACAGGAACAGCGAGATGAGCGGGCCGTCGAGCGCCATGGGGCCGGCGCGGCCAGCGCTGCACCAGGTGAGCAACTAAGTGAACCCCTTGCATATTTCTTTCCCCGTCCTCCTGTTCCAATAGCACTCGGTCACCCTCAGATTAGACCAATCATTGGCCGTAAACTCTCCATCCAAGCAGTGCTAGGAGCAGCACCCACGCGCTCCCGGGATGTGTTGCTCAAGAAAGGTGTTTCGTTTACTGACTCCGGAATGTGATGTGTAGAGCGGGCTCGCCTACGACTACGCGGGGCCGGATGCGGTGGTGGGGCCCTATACCGAAGACACGGCGCCGGCGCCGCCCGAGAGGCTCGGCGGCGTGGCCGTGCGGCCCGACGGGCCCAACGACATCATGACGCCCGTTGAGATCGGGGGCCGTGCGGTGGAGCCCGATCTCGGCCCACGCGGCGAGAAGGTCGGCGTCGTGGTTGGCGGCCGGAGGATGGCGTATGGCGGAGGAGAAGGAGAGGGAACAGATAGGGACGGGGAGGGAGGAAGCGGATTGGTGGGGAATGCCGATGCCGCGGCGGCGGTGGAGCAGGATCATCACCACGACGGCCCCTTCGAGCTCATGGGTAGTCCGCCTATCGGAGCCGTGTCGCCGCCGCTTAGTCCCGCGGAGCCCGGCGAGTCGAGGCCGGGCGCTTTCTCGCCTTCTCCGGAGCCTGGGGCTAGGTTGTCTCCGGAACCGCCGGAGTCTAAGCAGTGAATAGAGATGGAATGATGAATTCACACCAGTGAGAGGCGGTTTGGTATCATTAATAGAGACGGCACGGCCGTTCGTAAAGTAGCTCGATTGGGTATTCATATCATTCTCATTCTCATCCTGATCCCGTTCGTCCCTGAAAATACGCTAGTCCTATACATAGAAAATTGGTATGACGTCCTTATCCCGTGAGCGAACAGCTCGCCACCTTAACGCCCGGCTGATCCCTATCACGACGCAGCATAGCTATCATGACGCCACTCCGAGAAATATCAATCCCACCGGGGCGTCTTTCCGATAGAGACACCAGCGCGGCGTTTCCAACCAATCGCAATGCAGGCCAAACACACAAATCACAATAGTCATAATACAACGTAGGGGTGGCACACATGAGCGAGTACCCCTACTAGCACACCACACCGCCGAACGGCGTGCTCTGCCGCAAGTCCTTGACCAGTTCTTCGACACTATTCAGATGGCGACCTAGCAGGGCCTGCTTCTCCTCCTGGCTCCTCGTCGTGGCCTCGCTGGCGGGGGACCGGGGCCGTCCGCTCTTGCCCTCGGCGCCCCGGTTGGGCGACGAGAATGTCTTCGCGGGCTTACTAGGGCTACGCTGGGGCACGTCGTCGCGCGCTGGCCCCGCGCTAGGGACCGACGGGACCTCGGGCATCAGGTAGAAGTACAGGAACTCGACGAGCTTGAGCTTCACGTCCCGGCTGGTGCCGCGCGACCGGAAGAGGGAGGTGATGGTGAGGAGGCCGTCTAGGTTCTCGAACGTGCGTGTGTTCTGCGGTGTGTCGATGAGCGCGGCCACGAGGGTTAACAGAGTGGCCGACTGGATGGCGGGGCAAAAGTCGGGTTCTAAGAGGTCGAGAAGGAGCTGTAATAAACTATAGTGAGCATAATGTGACAAAGAAGAGCGCCAACCGCCGCGTTGCAGGCATCACTGACATTCATATACATCTCCCGTGAGAAGAGCGTCTTGCTCGGTGGGTGGAGGAGCAAGGTCCCTTGAATCAGGTCCAGCGCACTCAGGATCAACAGGTCGTTCTGTCCATCGTTACCCTTAGCCACCAGACGGTCGAGTGTATTGACGAGCCGCAGGGCGACGTTCCACTCGAAGCCCTCCTGCAGCCGGAAGAACTCGTAGAACGCCGGGTCGTCGGTGAGTTCGGAAAGCGTCTTCGGCGGCGCAAGTTCCTCGTCGCTATCGGGACACTTCGCCGTTGATGGTCTGCTGTCCTTGCTCGACGGTCTGCGATCCTTGTTTGGCTGTCGAGATAGGCAGATGTTGGCGAGCAGTCCCTCGACCTGTCGCAGACCCTTCCGGACCTTGGGGCCGTCGTAGGAAGAGAGGTTGTCGAAAGCGAGCGATAATAAATTTTCCATATCCTCGATTGATCTGGGTGTAATGTAAAGTAATGTAATGTATGGGATGTTGGGAAAGAGCGGTAGGCGGTCGGAATAAAAAGCCGAACGGAAATGCGAAACGCCAACAGGAAAGAAGTTGAGAGGTGAGATTCCCTGGAGTCCAGGATGGTAGACTGTTAATACATGGGGAAAAGAAGAACAGAAATGAACGGGTATCACTTCGGGCAGTGATGTTGACGCCCAAAACCGGGCAGACGACAAATAATGAGAGAGGCTGAACGACGACAATGACGCAAGTTCCCCCAGACCAACCGTAAACTGAGCAATTAAACACAGGGTATTCCTTAAACAGAGGCGCCCTTATCGATTGACCGGGGTCTGGGTTGGCAGGGCAACCACGGATTTCGCGTTTTGATATTGAAGTCTAGACTAGGGGGGCCCTGAAGATCTAGCCCATTAGACCCCGCTTTCCAATTGCTCACCCTTCTCTGCATTACAGTACTGCGGGGTGTCGATCAAGCAAGCAAGTTGACTGAAAAATTCGAATTATTTACATGTACGGAAATGAAAGTACGGTACGATAACGACAGTTCAATCATGATACCGATCCTCAGGGGTGATGTCCAGGTTAGCCATCATCGATCATCACCCTGAATCGCAGTTATAATGATCGAGCACGGTACTTACGCAGCACGAATATAAAGTATATACTTTAGTATGTCCTTTAGTATGTCTTTTGGTATGTCCTTTAGTATGTTCTTCTAGCTCAGGAAGTAAGTAGCAACGGCTCCGTATGGATCTGCCCCGACTCCCCCGAGCTTTCCTCCTAACGTTTACTGTACTTAGAGCTATCCGACCTTCCCATGTTCTACAGTAGTCTAAATGTAAATAGTGTTGGACATGCAGAACCTACACTAGGAGCACATACAATTTACAGCCTTTTGAACAATCCCCCTCACTTATTACTTGCCTATTCCCAGTATAATTCCTTATACTAATTGCACGGCCACCACAGAGGAGGCTACGCTACATTCGCACATTCCTTAGCTTCCTTACCCTACTCCATAGGTACGTATTTATACTTCAGCTTATCCACTCCAGGCCTCGACTACGGGATCTCAAGAAATGCCCCTCCGTCGCAGCCAATATTCGAACAGTTAACGCTAGCCAGCCAGTTCAGATCGGGCTCCAATTGCGCCTTGGGGAATCTCTGGTTGGCTTACTACTTCTTCGTGTCATCGAGTATATACATAATTGCTCTGCCTCGACCGACGGCTACTCGCACACCTAGTCGTCAGTTACCTTCCTCTTCACCAAAAGCTTTCTCACGAAGGATTGCATGATGGATCATACGCTGGCCTCAGCTGCGCTTCCTGGGACCAACGGTCCTCGCGTTAGCAGCCCCCCTTTATCTCCTCAGTCTCCGAACGCCATCCCTCCGCGAACCTCATCGACCGGCTATTCCGCACCTCATCCTCCCTCCAAGCCGGCTCTGCGGCCCCTTCCTGAATCTAACTGGCTTGGCCAGAGCGCCCAGCGCCACCGCAAGACCTCCTCTTCTACTGCTATTCCCTTAACCGGCATGCAAGGGAACAGTCCTCCCGATCCCGCGCGCTTCGCGACCGAGGATCTTAACATCGCACCTCAGAAGCAGTGGACGGACCAGAAGGAGAAGGTTCTCCTAGGCCCCTTTTCCTACCTATATGCTATCCCCGGGAAGGATTTCCGTGCGTTAATGGTGAACGCTTTCAACACGTGGCTCGATGTCCCGCAGGAGAGCTTGGATATCATCACAAAGGTCGTCGGCATGCTCCACACCTCGTCGTTGCTCATCGACGATGTGGAGGATAACTCCATATTGCGGAGGGGTCTCCCGGTCACGCACAGTATTTACGGGACTGCGCAGACCATCAACTCGGCCAATTACGTCTACTTCATTGCCCTACAAGAACTCCAAAAGCTGAATAACCCGAGGGCCGTTGATGTCTATACGGAGGAGCTGATTAATCTTCACCGCGGACAGGGAATGGATCTCTTCTGGAGAGACACGTTGACCTGCCCGACGGAAGAGGACTACCTGGAGATGGTGGGGAACAAGACGGGCGGGCTGTTCCGGCTCGCCATCCGGCTCATGCAGGCCGAGTCGCGGGAGACGTCGATCGACTGTGTGCCGCTCGTGCACGTGCTTGGGCTGATATTCCAGATCGAGGACGACTACAAGAACCTCTCGGACGTCAAGTACACGGAGAACAAGGGCTTCGCCGAGGACCTGACCGAGGGCAAGTTCTCGTTCCCCATCATCCACAGCATCCGCTCCGACCCGGGGAACCTGCAGCTCCTCAACATCCTGAAGCAGAAGACCACGGACCTCGAGGTCAAGCGCTACGCCGTCAAGTACATGGAGAGTACGGGAAGCTTCGAGTACACCCGCCGCGTCCTCGAGGTGCTCATCGAGCGCGCGCGCAGGATAACCGACGAGGTCGACGCCGGCAGGGGCAAGGGCGTCGGCGTGCACAAGATCTTGGACAAGTTGGTACTATCGTAGGGGGCCGGGACGGTCCTTGCGAGATCGGAGTGTGATATAAAAACCCCAAAAATTTATGGAGTTAAGCGGGAGATAATGATGATGTGACACGATGCGGGAACTTAGGATTTCCCAGATACCCATTTTAGCC
Source organism: Monosporascus sp. MG133 (assembly GCA_004155925.1). Classification (NCBI taxonomy): domain Eukaryota; kingdom Fungi; phylum Ascomycota; class Sordariomycetes; order Xylariales; genus Monosporascus; species Monosporascus sp. MG133. Next base: position 203,102 of record QJNX01000066.1, on the reverse strand, counting down.
TCGTATTTAGAACCGGTTGTTGGATTGTCGTCGGGTGGACACTTGGCTAAATATTAGCATTTCTGCGCTTGTGGTGGCGCTGCGACGAATCGAATTTTCATGTTGCATACCGCAAAGCAACCTACCGTACCGAGGGAGTGCATACTTCTGATCCCTCTTAACAATGCCTGCCGGCAGTTTATGTCGACAAGGTACATGGCCGAACGCAAGGCCGAACTATCTACTTACATCCCGTCCCTAGCAATGTTTCCATTCATTGACGTTGGCATTTCAGCGCCAAAATATACTCGCCAAGCACCTGGCCCCTATATAATAAAACATGAGAGAAAAACCAGGGTAAACTCCAGTCCGGATATTCACGTGCATCAGGGGACAGAGGACTGTCTGTGGTTTGAGCTATTCCTGACTCCCTGTTCTTTGCTCCGGGGGTAGCCGCACGTCCGACCTGATGCTGGAGAAGAGAGAGGTCTATCATATATTATGGTATCTCTTCTTTATAAGTGGAGCCCGGGGGACCTCTCCAGGATCTCGTGGGTGTTTGGAGCTGTCCGATTGGTGTTGGTAGGCGAGGTGATGGTGGAATTGAAAGGCCTTTTTCCCTTGTCCCTTTCTTTCCATTGTCTAGTTTCTAAAGAAGGCAGAAGAGATATCAGGGCTTGTAAAAACTATCCTATCCTTCGAGCATAATAGTTGCCACTAGACCGAGGGCGGCATGGGGGTAGGGATGCTGGTAAGGAGTTTACTGGTCATCTCTAATCGTCCGGAGGATAGCAGTTATATAACATAGTTAAGGGCTGCTACTTACGGAGTTTGTTTATACAAGCCGGGTATATTTACATATATCCTTACTTGGTAGACAAACGAGGGTATTTGTAAGCCATCGTTATAACATATCGAGGGCAAAATTACTAAAACTGGATTTAATTTTTTTTTTAAAAAGGGACAGGAAAAGGGGGAAAATTGAGAGATTAAAATATTCGTAACGAATGATAGACAGCCTGAAAACGGTGTACAGTAGAGGTTCAGTACCTAGTAGCCAGTGCGAAGATATGCCTATCTGTCGCCGTTCCAAGCCGTATGGGAATCCTATAGGGGTTAGTCAGTAAGGAGACGCCAGCCCCCCGGACTCGAGACCCGAAGGTTTGAGAGCCTGAAGTCACATCTCCCCAGCTAGACTGTACGGGAGCTGGTGATGTGTTTGCCTGCTTTTTGAATCTATAGGACCTGGAACGGGGTTGCGGCGTTTTCCCGGGTACTTATGGCCAGGGTATTGTTGTGGCGGCGGCCGCCGTTGAGCCTCAGGCACATACCTACCTCGCCTTGTACCCGGCTTACTTTAATACCTTAGTTACAGCCTATTGTTTCTGGTGACGATCCTAGGCCAGGGCTCTCATATCCGGAGCTCATGCACGATACTGCAGCGTAGCCTATTCATTACGTTTATTTATCTACGACGTGAGAAGGACATAAGTTGCTCGACCTTCGACCGTTAAGTTTCGTCATTACAGTACGACGTTTCCGAACACGCCATCGTCGATTCTCATCAGCGCTATTATGCACGCCTTGCAACCTCGTTAGTGGATGTATGAAGTCTTCATCTTATTGCTTTTCGAGTAGTGGTGGTACACTGGAACGGGCTTGTACCGATTCGGCCGTTGCATGGATTCAAAGATTATTTCGAGCATGAGCCTCAAAGTGTCGGGGCTGTCTTTGGTGTGGTCCCTAGAGGGATTTTGGCGACGAAACCATTTGAATAGGGTGTTAGAATAAGGGTTCGAATAGGGGTAAAATCGGGATGAGTGCTTTGGGCCCCTAGAATTCCCACTTCGCAAAGGGGAAAAAGATCCCAGCGTAGAGTCTACATACTTCCACAGAAAACAATCGACTAGCTCGTCAGTCATATCGGATTTTATAGCCTGAGTTGCCTACGCTCTTTGTCCTTACGCTGCGTTTGACCTAGACTCCCTGTCTTAGTAGTTTCTGGGTAGAGGCCCACAGCCACATCGAAACATCTGAACTGAACATTCCGGCTAGGTTTCTACATTTACACTACCACCACGGATTGATAGGGCTGGATACAGGGCTCTAACTAGTAGCTATAACCGCTTGCCATTTGGACTCCAGTAAGATTCCGACGACTACGACCATTCTAGATGGCTCAGATTTTTCAGTCTCAGTGAGATGATGCCGTGATACATGCCTGTCTCATCTATACACGCCGACATTATGCTCTGCTACCAAGAGTATTCTAGGCCCGCATATTTGGCACGGAACATTGCTGCTCAGGCCACTTGAAATGTGCCCTCCGCCCATCCGTACACTTTCTTCAGACGGTGTGCGAAAATGAGCAACTGGTATCCCTCAATGCGCGATTTGTGAGGGCGGTGGAGCGTCACCGATTTCTGTACAGGCATGTCCTCAGGAGGCGAGAAGGTGTAGACCGAGCCGAACTTGGGTATGACTGAGAATCCCAAGTCGGCCATGGCTGCTTCGAACCCAGCCCACGTGACAGAGCCTCGAGACTCAGACCTCGAAAATAGCGCAGAGAAGACTGCGGCAGTGGAATCCTTTACCTTGAAAGGCTGGGGCGGCTGAGTGATCACGACGTCTTCGAGGGCGGGAGTTTGTTCCGAGGGAATGATTTTGTATATAGAGGAATGCGCTGGGCGAGTCTTCTCCTTCTGTTTTCTCTGCTGCACGCGGAGTTCCTGGGGTTGTGGAGCCTCTGCCGGCAATGGTACATACTCAGCTTTAGTCTCCTGCTCACTCTTGACTCTCAACTGTTCCTGGAGACGCGAAATACAATCTTCGATCAGGTCTTGATAGAGGAATCCCATCTTCGTACCTGTCTTCTCGACTATGAACTGGTCAAGGGTTTTTAGAGCACCTTCAGTCATGCCAGGCTCCAGAAGGTTATCGATGGGGATCACGAAATCACCAAGATCAACTTGCGACTTCAGTTGATTCAGCTCGGTTTCCAGCTCTGCTGAACTAGAGACGAACAGCTGTCCCTTTTTCCGATTGAAAGAAGGCATTGCGATAGCTGGAGACAGAGAATGGATGAATCCAACGATGATAGCCAGGTCGCAAAGTGCGTCAATCTCTGGTTCATGTAATGACTCTCTATCTCCAGGGTGGGATTTATGGAGGTCGTCAAGTTTCTTGATCCAGTCGACAGCCTTAGAGGCATTGGTCTCTGATTGACATAAGCGCAACATGTAATGGAGTTGGGGATCCTCTCGAGTCAAAAGCTCTGGACTGCCTTTCATAGTGACACGCGCATTGCCGTTGTCGTACGCGTTGGATACACGTTTAAACCATTTCGAGCCGGTGCGTGTCGAAACGTGACGCTTGAAAATAGCTTGTGCGCGGGTATATTCCATATGGCACAAGTTGGAGATTTCCTGGAGCACGATCGCTCGATGAGACTTATCTTTCAAGCCTTTGAGGATCTCTAGCAGACGACACATATAGTTCCATATCGCCGCACTTCTGACTGCACTGTGGACTGCATCCAATGCTGCAGCACTGATATACTTGTCGGTGTGGGCCGGCAGCATACGGCCTTTCTCGTCCGGGACAAGTTCGGGTCTGCTGAAAAACCAGACGTTAACAGCATGGGCAAACACAACAGGCTCCGTACACAGCAAGTTCAAGCCGTCATCAAGCGAGGCTTTCTGGTCAAGAGCGCTATTGTGGAGATCCGTGAGGTCAAGTTTGGATGGTGTAGCCTTGATAGAGAGCTTGGAGAGAGCATCTGACGCAGCATCGACAGGTTTCTTTGGTCGCTGCTGCTTGCTTCTGGTGGTCGACCCCTCTTCCAAAACGTCCTCGATGATGATGTTAAGACATTGCAATAGCTGGTGTTGCCTCAAGAGAATTAACTCGCCAGTAGACTGTGGTACACACAGACCGGCTCTGATGGCGGGCTGGAAAGCCTGTAGAGACTCCTCTTTATCCTTCACCAGCCTAAACGATTTCCCGTACACTTTCAACAGCAGATGTCAGCGATTGTCCGTCTCATCAGATGAGTAGTCTGAAACTATGAGAATGTTTTGGAGGCTATTTAGCCTCGAGCATTCACCGAGAAAAATTGTGCTTCTAAACCAGACAATTATGGGGAGGAATAAGTCTAGAGTTGCTTACTGTCTCCATCGATAAAGAAAGTATAGCAATCCTTGAAAGGATTTATGTGGCGGAGGTTTCTTGTCCGCATCATCTTCGTAATCAACTCGTGATCGCCGGAAATGTATTGCTCCTCAAGGGACGTCGTAGCGCGGTGTTGAGAAGGTCCAGGAAGAAATCAGACTGCGGTGCCGTAATGTCTCGTAAATTCCATTCTGGTACGAACTTGTAGACATTGCCCAACGAGGGATCCGTAGGGTGCTGCAAGACGGCGCCATCTGCTGCACCGGCCTTCATTACTTTGGCACGCTGACCCTGATTCAGTGAGCGCCATATCTGCTCGATTCTAGGTCCATGAGCTCGGTATTTCCGAGCAAGGTCACGATGAAGCTCCTTCACTACGCTCGCATACCCGCCTTCCTCCATCTTTCCCGGCAACAGAGATGTTTTTCGGGAGGTTTGGGAGTGTCGTAAAGTGGATTAGGTATGGTTCACCCCAATAGGTACTTGGTGCAAATGTGGTCTCTTAACAGCAAGTTGGTAGGGATGGACGCTGCTGTTTTGCTAGATCTGGTGGGGGTCGGCGGCCAGCTCAATAAATAAGTGCACTGGGCAAGTGTAATTTTCGTTAGTAGCTTCCGCCAGCCCATCATCTTCCCTATACGGTTAACATTCAGACTCTCATAGAAAACATATGGGATACACATTGGCCATTGCGCTCGAATCCATCTTTGATCACTTCTTAAGGGTTCGCGATAGCGGTAAGCACTGACAAAAAAAGTCATGATGTCTAATCCCATATAAATATGTATAAGCATATACATGGCTCTGGAGTAGCCCTGGTGGAGGTAACTGACAGAAAATACCCCTGCGTAATGTATTCAAGTTGGATAAGATCTATCTCTCGACCTGGGACCTAAACCATCTTCTGTAACATGCACCGTGCATGCCCTATTTCGGACTCTTCAAGGCCTTTCCATGCATATGTACCTTACCACTATATCAATCGTCACCGCTTTGATAAGCTGTGCCCGCACAACGTGGCGTCCTTGATCTCACATAGCCCTAGGCTCGATACAGCCCGTGGCCCCGTACACAGTCCTATTTTCTTGCTGCCTTCTGATCTCTTGAGCATGCTGTCACCTAGCTCACCTAGCGCGGACAGGTGTATGCCTAGGAGCTTTTGGGGACCCTGCCACTGACCAGATGTCGACGGCTAAGGGGGATGGAGAGACGGCCCGTAATCACCACTCTTTTCTGCAGCGGGTGCTAGGACGGATTGGCAGGTAATGGAATGATTAGCCCGGTCGTTGGAGCATCGTTATCGTCTGATCAGAACGATTCCCGTATATGTACGTGTGGCGTTGGTTGCTAGGTAGATACCATTGACTGGATGTTTCGTCTTGGCTGCAGAACGTGGCGTACGGCGGCTGCAGTGCTGATTTGGCGAGAGTTTCAACGCCCTGACCTCTCTTGCCCAATCTAGCAGTGTTCACCTGAAATCAGTCAGATCGAGGGCGATTCCGAAGTCAAGAATTCCACGACCAAAAAGAGTGTGTCTGCCTAAATGTGTAGGGGGTTATACACTATTCAGCGCAGAATAACTTCTGCGTATTAGTTGACCGAGAAGTGGCTGGCGCTTTCCATGGTTAGGAAAAAGGGGAAGGGGCCGTGGAACTAGTGGCTGATGGTCGAATGAGCGTTACTTTTCCAGTATTCCAAAAAGGCAACAGCTATGAAAAGGGGGGTAATTAAATCTTACTAAGCATATGGCTAAGTAGATTTCAATAGAACGTTTTAGCACGTGCTGGCACCCCAAACCTAACAAAGTTCCATCCACCCCCTCACCTATCGCGAGAGGCGGACTAGAGAAGTTACTTTCGTAAGACAACACTTACAACGTAGGTACTTTATGGCATGTTGTCAATACTGTCAAATATGAAAACCTAGGTATACTCTCGGCTCGGCTCGGCTCAGTTAGAGACCTCCCCCAGTATCTGCTGCAACTCAACTACGTTAGGGTGCTTCTCGCTAAAGACGAGGGGTATGTGCGTGGCCGTATGTATCAAAACCTCAGCCCTCTTCACTAACTCCTCGTAGCCCGTCCTCGCGTCCTCGGGCTCGACATCCGGCGGCACGCGGTACCAGATGACGCGGAACGCGGCAGCTATATCCACAGGCTCGCCGGCATCGTTCATGGTCGTGGCAGGGCGCAGCATCTCGTCCGCGAAGTCATCAAACGTCGGATAGGGGTGGGAGCGGTCCCGCTGCACCGCTGCCAACTTCTCCTCGTCCCAGAAGGACTCCCCCATTAGCCCCGTCATGTTGTCATTCTGCCCCGTTAGAATCGCGCTGACGCCGTGCAAGGGCGGCTGCCGGGGAAGCATACGGCGCCAGCTGGCGTCCGGGCGCGTGAAGGCCTCTCTCTTCGCAAGGATGTGCTCGATGGACGGGAAATCGCAGCTCCCGAGCGTCGCGGTATCCGTGGTCTTGGTAGTCAAGGGCAGCGGCCCGTTAGGTTCGAGGTACAGGTGCTCGAAGAAGAGCGGGAAAACCTCTATGAGTAACGGGTTGTAGAGGTAGGACATGGAACGCCTCCAGTCGGGCACGAGGAAGAGGGCCCGTTGGACGCGCGGCACCTGGGCGACTTCATGCCAGGTGCGACTGACCCGCTGCGCGGAAACGAGGAGCGTTTTCACATCGGTGAGGCAGAATATGTTCTCGAGCAGCTCCGGCGTGAGGAGCACCCGATCCTTTGCAGATAATGTAGACATGCTCTGTAGATAAAACTGTCAGGTATACAGTAAGCATATGAGTAGTAGGTGATATACTTAGGTGTCGAGCTCGCTAGATACAGCTGGGGAAAGGGCGAAGCTGCCACAATTATTTATATTATTACGGTTAGAGTCAGATAGCTATCCTCAGTTTCAATTGTGCTCTGCCTAGCTGATTCACTGAGAATATGCGGTTTGCTTACCTTTCCCTCCAGAAGGTTAATTGTACCCAATGAAAGAATTATTACAGTTCTGAGGACCGGATGGAAGAGTCACAGGCAAAGGTAGTCAGAATAGCATAAGAGACCTTACCCGGAACACATCCAAGGGGTTAGGTTTGCTTAGAGCCAAACTCGTAGGCCGCAAGTTATCACTGTGATCAGCATAATCTATAGCAGCCAAAAGAAAACCTAGGCGCGGTCGTGAACCCTTCAACCTGCCCCTGATATGATTCCAGGCATGCGTAGGGACGCCCTCCATTCCCCATTCACGATGCCCTGAGCTATGGAAGTGGCAATGGGAGATGAGTAAGACACCCAGATTCGAGAATTTCGATTTTAAGAAGTTGTTGTAGCCATACGTCACCTCTTTATATGGGCCGTGACTTGGTTCCGAACGCCCTTGAATATTTACGTTGGTAGTGACGGTAACTACAGGCGGCGCCTTTGGATGAGTGACTGAATGCAGTATTGGCGCCTTCAGCATTGACATGCTATCGTCGTTTGATCCGGCGCTCCGTGTCTGCTCGCCCTATTGCCACACGTCTTGATCACTTACGTCCTTATCCGAGTCATCTCCGCGAAATTTAATAGAACAGGCGGAACGGTATGGCTCCTTCTAGTCACAGGCGCCCGTCATTCCGTTCAATTCGATCCCTTGTTCACTTATTAGCCCAATGATTCCCTCCCCTCACTCGTAACTCTCCTTCCGGGGCGCGGCTATGGCCTCCTCCTCGTCCATGTAGGCCGAAATTGGACCGTAGTCCTTAAGTCTCCTTTCGTGCTGCGCCCTGCTCACGCTGTCGCGGGCGTCGCTGTCGAGCTACGTCTCCCGGACGCGGTTGAAGGCACTGTGGGCCGCGGTCTCGCAGCAGCAGTCCATCATGACGCCGCACAAGACGAAACGCTTGACGGCCCAGGCTGGGAGATCCGTGCCGATGAAGGCGTCGTGACGTGTTTCTAGTGTTCTTGCCAGTCACACCGGAGGCGCCGTCGATCGGGTCCTGAATCGCGGGGATCCCTCGCTAGTCCCTGCTGCCCCGGCGGACCGAGCCGCCGTGCCCCACTTCCACACCGGCTGGTTCCGATTCGGGCCGTGTGAGGTCCTCCTCCGGGTGCCAGTTGAAGAGGACGGGCCGCGAAGTCTCGACCAAGAATCTGTGCAACGCCTTGATATTTGGTATGCCTTCCTTCAGCATTGAGTAGAACTAGAGGAGTTCTGTATGTCGATGATCAAGAGTGCCGTCTTCATCTCGGCGATTCGATGATTTCGGGCGGTGAAAGTTTGAGTCGTAACAGGACCACCCATCAGTAATTACCTAATATTTCGCCGCTTCTGGGACAATATTTGAGTTGTTTGCTACAACAACTTAAAAATCGATGAATGCGTCCCGTTAAGGTTAAGATAACACTTACCGAAAGCGACGTCCCAGTGATGCACCGACCACCCAGTACAGTCTGTCTTGCGGGGTGCCTTATATGGAACATCTTGGGGACCACCAGCCCCTCCGTACAACCTTCGAGTGAGAAGCAGCTCGAAGCAAGCTTATACAAGAATTTCCATGCTGGCCGTGGCGCATAGTAACTTCACTTCAGCCTTACGGACAGATACGGGCGGGCCTTACTGCTAGCAAAGGGACGCAAACGCCTGAAATATATAATCCAAGTGTGGAAATCGTAGTGTTCGAAAGTGGTTCATAAGGTAAGGAACCAGGTCGTTTTGTGCAGGCGACCAGTTACAGCAGATGCAGGTAGAGGCGCCCAAAAGGAACCAACCACGTCTTCCTAGAGCGGATGTAATACTAGGAAGTGCGGGCTTGTAAAGTGGACTCATTCCAGCAACAGGGAGCGCCTATCATGGACAGCATCAGCAAGATCACTTACACTCCCAGTCCTTGATCTGACACTGTCACAGGGAACTTAATAATGGACCTTCTTGGGAACTTATGAGTGACCCTAGCTCCCGAATATTCCGATTGATATGGCTCTAGTTGCTTAAACGCCTGTCGATGCCCGTTGCAGTTATGTTCAAATGCAGTGCCTTTGTATGCCAAATCGGGCAGGCAACTGCCTCTCCCCTTATATCACAACAATGCTAGGACCGTTCGAATACAGAATGCAAGGCGACCATCTCATAACGTCGCGGCTGCTTCAACCGCTCCCGCAGCCTTGAATGCTTTCTTGCTCGTCCATCTTATCTCGACATTGTGCAGCCACTCCATGTACCTCGCCCAACCTACGATGTATGTTAGATTCGTGTGCGACCGTCAAAGCCCATGGGGTTCATACTCCAATACGCAAACTTGCGCCCAAAATATTTGCCAGCGAAGGGCACTAGGACCATCGTCAAGAGCAGCTCCAGCTGCTGTATACTTGTCTCCCATTCCCTTTGTGCCTCGTCGTAGTCTTCGTCGGAGCTGAAACTCTCGCTCGTGGACGACGACGGTAGAGAATCAATTTCATCGTGGTCCGAGACCGAGATGTCGGGTATCGCAAAGGAATCGGAGAGAGACATGACCTCAGCGGGACGGCGTTGGCGATGGTAGGTCGAAATAAGGTAGTCGATAGTGGTAGAGCGGATGGAGGTACTGGATGGGAGTATGGGACGGGAGGGGAGAACGCAGCGAACTGGACGCGCTACGATCGGCAGATCTGACGCATTGAGTCCTCGGTCACGCAGAGAACTGTGGGCGGAAGCTCGCAGCCGAACGGCGTCTCGGGTACGGGTGCGGTGTTTGGAAAGCCGCGCGTGATGCCTTTCTGCCGTTGAGCTGGGAATATTCACCGACGGCGCTCAAGAGATGGAGTTCCTGGTTGCGGGCATGTGGCCCACAGCTTTCGTCAGTGCGCAGGGCAATCGGCGTGAATTATAGGTGGGGTTGCCCACTTCGGGCCGGGGACTTGAGTCTGCCGGCTACCGGGGCCAACTTCAAGCGTTAGGTCTAGCGGGATTGGTATAGTAAAGTCTTAATTTATGTACGGGTTTTATTATCGTATTCGAATCATAGTAACTTTCATTAATTAATAGCATGATTTAAATTTGATAAAATTACCCGACTAAGATGTTTAAGCTTACCCTCACGACGTAGTACTTATCAGAGGGAGTGGGGGTCACATGCAGTGGCTAAGAATCCCCGGGACTTGTCGCTGGTAACAGGCTGCGTTTCATCGTTAGGCCGTCCATCAGGCTTTGGGGAAAAATAAATTGGAAATTCAAAGAATCAAACATTCAAGGCTAACATACGTGTATTTAGGTACATATAGGTACTAGGTATGTAGCTGATATTAAGGAGCTCTCATATTAAGGCACCTCGTACCTCCCTCCAGGCCCTCTAGTCAATCCATCGAGTTTTCCTCACTCGGCCCCAACGTCATTCGGACGATTCCTTCATAAATTCACCACGGTCAACACCAAACAAAACCAAACCCTCTGACTAAAAGTTTCTTCACTCGCGCAACACTTCGCAATCCACAATTATCGTGTCGCAGCAGCACTTACGGACCTGCGCATTCGTTTTTCTGAAAACGAGCATCACAACAGCCGCTTCGAGAGCGACTTAATTGCGCATTACCTTCTCGGCCCTGCCACTCTCGATTTTTTCCCATCTACAAACCGAGCGATCAATCACTACCGTCCTGATCTGAACTCTTGGAGATACAACGGGGAGTTATCGGAAAGGAAGACGCCCAAGTTGGAAAAGATGGCGGACGTGACAGAGGTGAGTTATATTTCAATCTGGTGGCTATTACCTATCATATATGGCCTGCCCTTCCTCCAACTCCACCTGCACGATGAGCCCGGGAATACCAAGCCATGGACCGTTCAGATTGTCTGGGTTCTTGTCTGCAGGCCCATTTCCTACATACAATTTCGGATGCCCAGCGCTCTTAGGTACCATTATGTACCGACCTGCTTGCCATCTCTAAACCTCCGGACTCTGCAACAAACCGTCTGGCTGGGCTGGCGGTTCGTTTGCCACTCCGGTCGCGCCCCTCCAGCGTCAAACTTCGAACCCATCTTTTTTAGCGACAGGAGCCCCAATATGTTCAGTGCATATCAACTATCAATTATCAATTATCGATTTGCCCCTCGAGCCCAGCCCCCCCTTTAGGTACCTAGGTACCTATTTCAAGCTGTCGTCACTGTTAAGGCTTGCCCATCTCCCGCCCCTCTGTGATCCGTGCACGCCCCTCTTTTCGCCTCTCCTGTCAACCCAACCAACCGCACCAGCCGGGGTCCAGACACACGAGAAGAGTCATCACGGAAAAAACCTCCAGCTTGATACATTTGACACGGCCTTTCGGAGACCCCCTTTTCTCAACCCTCGCCCGGCCTAGATATTTCCATTCGTTTTTTTATCTTGGGGATTTTCGTGTATTTATCTTTCCTGAGACTAACTTCGACCTCAAAAGGCACGCCCCTCCCTTCCCGATCGCAAACAGCGAAAATCAGTCGTCTTCCACTCAGAAGCCATAGTAGTCGACGCAGACGGCAAGGTTACGACCATGTCTTCCGCCGAAGAGACCAAGGGGACGGCTCAGTCGCATACACCCCGTACGCCGCCGCTGTCCGCCGCCCTTGCAGCCTCTGCTGATCCGAAAGAAGAAGCACCCCTTGAAGAGCAGCCCGCCGAGGATGGTGGTCTCGATCTCACCATGAAGAAGAAAAAGAAGAAGAAGAAGACTGAGGACACCGAGGGAGCTGAGCCTGCTGAGGGTGCTGCCGAGGGTGCTGCCGAGGGCGCTGCTGACGACGGAGGTCTGGACTTGGGCATGAAGAAGAAAAGGAAGAAGAAGCCTACGAAAGATGACGAATTTGCCGCTAAGCTGGCGGAGCTCGACATAAACAAGGAGGGCGAGGCCGACGGAGCTAAGGGAGAGAATGGTGAGGAGCAGACGGGCGATATGGAGAAGGGAACCGGCATATACGGCCACGATGAGGAGCGCCCTATCGGCTATGAGTTGCTGCTTGGACGCTTCTTCAGTCTGTTATCCCAGAAGAACCCCGACCATGCCTCGAGCGGATCACGAAGCTACAAGATCCCGCCTCCCCAGTGTATGCGTGAAGGAAACAAGGTAAGCATTTGGAATCCTTCCTGCCCCTTCTCTGTGGTCTGTTTTTGGTGCATGGACACGATGGAGCATGCCTTCGATGAGCTCCACAAACTTCATCAACTCTGTGGTTGCTAACTCCGATGCGATATAGAAAACCATATTCGCGAACATCCAAGAGATCTGCAAGCGCATGAAGCGTTCAGAAGAACACGTCACGGCATACCTGGTAAGTAACCCTTAACCTTCTGCTTCCCTTTTCCGCCTACATCCAGAGCCGAAGTTCCTTGTGGGGCTTATGGGAGGGTCCCCACCTCTATGATGCTCGCGGGACTCTCCTCTGCAACAAACTATGGCGGTGACGTTGGTTTACTAATGAGGTCGTTGTAGTTTGCTGAATTGGGTACCAACGGTTCCGTCGACGGCAGCAGACGACTTGTAATCAAAGGTCGTTTCCAACAGAAACAGCTTGAGGCAGTTCTGCGAAAATATATCAGTAGGCACCCCGTCCGCTTCTGAATCCACATTCATTCACCTGGCCTGATGTACTGACCGATTATAGTTGAATATGTCACATGCAAGACCTGCCGCTCGCCAGATACTGTGCTTAGCAAGGGAGAGGTAAGCGTTTTACCATGTTTCTTTTGGATGACCTCACTCAGGTCTCTCGTGTTACATGATATATGTGTCTATCTGAGGAACCACGCTCTTGTTGGTGGGCTCTTGGGCAGATACATTAAACTATGTACTACGTGTCTCTGAGCCTCGGAGGATGCTTCCATTGTTGTTCCAACCAGGGTTACTAACAGCATGTACTACTAGAACCGTCTAAGTTTCGTCACATGCAACTCGTGTGGTTCTCGTCGTTCCGTCACCGCTATCAAGGTCGGATTCTCGGCCCAGGTCGGAAAGAGAAGGAAGATGCAAGGTTAGGCTGGTGGCGCTGTGTTGATTGGACTGGCATACTGCTATGGGCTGAAAATGCCAGTTGCTCTGCTACGGCTGGGGTCACGGTCAGTAGATATGGTTATGCTGCACTTGACGAGGCGTTCAGAGTGAATTCATTGTTCTACTGGGATTGTCTTAGGTAGTTGTCTCCTCGATGTGATATCGTACTCTAAATGTGTATTCCATCCCATATTGATGAGTTGGTCACTACGCAAAAAGTAACGCCAATGCAACATAGCAACATCTACACCACGACGACTGGATTAGTCGGCTCACGTAGTATAGTCGTCTTCTAAAATGACCCACCGCATAAATAAAAGAGTTATACTCGTCGTTAGTACGGATGGTCTCGTTCTTCTACAGGGAATTTCGGTGTCACTACCTATCAAGGGCGTCAACAAGCTTGAGCTGATGCCAGATATATGTATATCATGCGAAGACAGGCTTTCTTCGCTTGCTGCATGCCCTCACTTTGTATTTCGATACCCGCAGTTTCGCGACTACTGGTTGATCGCGAGGTTGATCTCAACCCTTGACAGCATTTTGTCCAAAACCCGCATAAGCTTGCCTTCGCAGTCCGGCACCATCTTCATAGATCGCCATAGGACGTATCCGTCCGGGTCCACGAGCACGCACCTGTCCTCGTCCACCTCCCTGCTCGCATGCCAGTCGCGGTAGACGTCGTGGTAATCCAGGCTGGATTCTATCCCGCAGCTACGGATCGGTATCCCCATATCTCCGAGGTAAGAGTAATGATAGGTATACATAACAAATTAACTAAAATCCTGCCTGGCTTTAAAAAATAAAAACGGAATAAGCAATTGCTTATATAACCGTTATCTTAAAACGCCCTTTTATATATATCGTTTAATCAGCGAAAATTTTTTTTAAAAACCCTCCTTTAGGCCTTTATTAATAACAGTTGATATTAAAGTGTTATAAATTACCGGCTACATAATGCTAGGTCCTGAAATCGGATTTTTTTCGAGTTTGCTTCGATTATCACAGTATCAGCTAAGCCTCGTTGGCTTATAATACCGAGCTTAGATTTGAGGCGAGGTCCGTAGCTCAGTAGCCGGGAATGACATTTATTAACGAGAGACACTTCAGATCGTAATTCCGACTCTAGCCTTAGTAATAAGTCTAGCAAAGATACTCATAAGATACCGACAGGAGATTTTCGTCAGAGCTCGAGCTAATAGAGAACGCCTCTCCACTTGCGATATCGAGTGCAGAAACCTCCACAGAAGAAAATGGATCATGCTACCTAAGTGGCAACGGAATGAAGGCGCTACTAGAGGTCGTCTAGGCACTGTGATGTCTTACTAAAATACTCAGGCTAATTCGCACCGAATGCTCTGAGTGATGTCGTCCCAACCAAAAACGGCCAAGTCATAATGACGGTCATCATAGGTGACGGGTCCGCCACGATTGCCGGTGCAGAGCGTGTTCCTAGTTGCGGAATTAGACGAGCCTAATCTCCACGGGTGCGGATTGGGCTTCCTACTCATTGAAGATGTAGCAGTTGTATCCAGAGGCAGCCCTTGCGGAGGTGAGGCCGACAGGAACGGGGACTAAAAGCATAGAGCATGAATCAATATCCGCCAACTAGCTCATGCTAGTCCATATGAGAATCCGACGGCGGAAAACATACTGCATTGGCCAGCGTTTCCACAAATCGAGTGGCAGTTTTGGAAGTTTCTGTCCACGCAGTATTGGAAGAGTGTGGCAGCGTAAGTAGGCACTGTCAGAGCGCCGAGGCTAGCAACGAGCAGAGGCAGCCGTCTCAAGCAAACCATGATGAGACTTGATGTAGCTGATTAGACTGAACTTAATCAAGAGCCTTGGGGAACTGAGAGATATTTCGGTTAGAAATAACCAGATAGAATGCTTAGAGTTATCGAAGGTGATTATGATCGAGACAAATTATTGGGAAGCAAGTCGTCCCTTTATATAATTCAGTGTCTAGCATACTCCCAATGGGTAGTCACTGCTACAGTTCTCATAAGTCTAACACTTGCAGCACAAGGGCAGATTTCGGTGAAATGGAGACCATGCCTGCATATTATTTGCATGAAGCATTGCATGATGCATCTCCTGCTTAATGAAGCAAGGTAGCAAAGCCAGGTTAAGAGGGCGAGGCTGCACCAGATCTCATGCTCGACCATGTAAAGGTAATCCTAGAGACTTTTAAAGCTAGAAGCTGTGGAGTGACTGCTAGAGCCGCTTGATTAAAGTCGTAACGAGTCACCTTCGCTCTGGTATTTAGAGGTCGAACCCTGCGGCGGCCCACTGAAAATCACATCCAGGCTTCGAATATCTCCCGTAGCCATACTGTCTCATAAGTTTGCGATCCGCAAAGTAGAAAGTGAATAAGCTGGTCACAAGGCGTATCTCGAGGTCCTATTAAGGATTAGCGATCTAGACTAATATCTCGACTGATCAGTATACGAACAGGGACAACTTAATAACATGATACATAACCAAAGGTTAGGTTAGGCGAGCTAAGCTAACACACTGAAAGATGCAGTGTGTGATTCATTATTCAGACGTCTAGGCCAGAGGCGGAAGGAGGCGAGATGGTGTACGTGATTATATGCAAATTCGCGACGTAGCCCCGCAGGTCAGATGTTTCTAACCTACCGTTCATGCTGTCACCTATTTCAGCCAGCCTCGAGCATCCCGCATAGGAAATCTAGGACTCGTAACCTCGGCGAGGAAAGTCGCTGCGGGAGATGCACTTTGGCAGATACAGGTTGGGGAAGCTGGACCCAAAGTGCGTGTGACGTTTCGGCTCCGCAAATGCCTCCGAAGTAGGGTGAAGGAACGGGTACCCGTAGGTAACCCTTAAGGAACCATCGGGTCCTGTACCCATCTATTACCCAGCCAGTTCGCGGGTAGCCGCGGGCACTTACGCAATATGGAAACCCTTTAATAGAAATACATATTACAAGATATTAAAATTTTTAGAATTTATTAATGGGTCCCAATGGGTCGTGGGTAACTTTTCCGTGGGTGGTTCCTTTCTTACCCTTACTCCGAAGTAAGACTTAGCTGAGGTTACAGACTGTCGAGTTGGTTATGAGCTGGTATTAGAGCCTCATCCAGGCAATGACAATCGCGCAGTAAATATGGCGCCGAATCTTGCCCTCTCCCAGCATGAGCGGATGTTCTATCGGGCAGCACCTTTTCGACTGGCGACGTCGCTGAAGGCTGAGGCTCAATTAGACAACGCCAATGGGGTTAGAGCTCCCTCAGAATGGCGGCTGAACTAGGCGGCCCGTGCGCTGACGGCTTCATACGTCTACCCACGACCAATCATGACATGCATCGGATCGGCTTCCTCCGACTTAGGCAATAACGACACAAAGGCTGAGCCGTACCGGGTAACGTTCAACCATATAGCGGTTGATTTGATTCGGGTATCGTAACTAACTGATCGCACCCGGACATACTCGCGCAACTCCCGGCTCTATAGAGTCTGGTCCCTAAATAGGGTTCTCGGTATCGCCCGGCACGATGCAGACCAGCAGCCACTGCTTCCAGGGCCTGATCACCCGCAGGAGAGGGCGCAACGCTGAACTTGGCCAACCTTGGGGCGATCGCCGGCCGCGGTCGGCCCCGAAGATGTACATTCGTGCGGATCTCGAAGTCTCTGCCGGTGAGGAGGTCTCGCACGGCGCAAACCGCCGCGCCGGAATCCCGCTCCGCGCTGACGAGCTCCGTCGAGAAGCGGACATGGAAACCGTGATGCAGAGCGTACTTGACTAGAAGCGGCTCCATGTACCACTGCGGCAGGTCTGTCACTCGTAAGGCGATGCGTGAGCCGTCTCCCTGTATAAATGTTACTGCTGTCAGTATAAGATACGCGCGAGAAGACAATAGATGGTGCGAGCAGAGTCATACATACTTTCGAATTCGGGGGCAATCCCCAAGCCAGAACCTCCCTGTATTCCTCACCAGCCCGGCTACGGTACCAGCTAAAAGCTTCGAAGGATCAACCGCGCATTCCGAGCCTCTCACTCGTCCTCGAGATCGATATCGCGGAGGCATTGTAAGGACTAGTAAATAATAGCTACAATAAGGGGGTACTAATCACCTGAACATTCCCTGTATCCTTTATCTTAAT
This sequence comes from Monosporascus sp. MG133, assembly GCA_004155925.1. NCBI lineage: Eukaryota > Fungi > Ascomycota > Sordariomycetes > Xylariales > Monosporascus > Monosporascus sp. MG133. Next base: position 185,856 of record QJNX01000066.1, on the reverse strand, counting down.
TAGTTATGTCCCTAACTTGTGCCCCTTACCTGACTGACAGGAGTAGTCCCTTGTTGCCTCTGATGAGACGGTGGCTCACGTAAAAGCGCTAGGACGACGAAAGTGCAACTTCAGGTACAATAGGGAACACCGCATCATTCATCCCCTCTGATGTGGCCAGTGATGTGGCAATGGTTGCAAGAGAGATGATGGTCAATCGAATCGGAACCAAGTATGCAAAGGCGCATATTCGTTATACGATAGGGCAGGGCAGCAATGATCTCTCTCTGCCCTCGACGAATATGCACTTTCGTTAGCACACAGTCTTGGAAGCAATCGATAGGGACGGATTCAGTGACATAAACCACCAACTCAAAGCTTCAGAAACAAGCAGTACAGGGGATGTATAAGCTTTGACCCTTTTTAGCTCTTATCTTATTTCATGATCCGTGATCTCTCAGCCGCGTCTGCGGACTGCCGAGTCTTGAAACTGCAGACTCGGCTCATCAATGACTGGAAGAAGGCGCATCCGTCAGCAACTGCGTGACGCAGAGCTTGAAGGCCAAGCAGGCTAGGCGTTCGAGAAGGACACAGGAGGTCGGCGAGAGCAGCGGACAGCTCCAGTTCTCTTGGAAACCACGAGCTCCTCCTCAGGGCGAGCTTGTCGAACCTAATTCGGGGACATAACGCGTTTAAATACTGAGTGAAGGTAGAATATGCAGGAATTTAGAGACTACTGGCATATAAATGGTGTATTCAGTGGAGGGGCCGATATAACGTTTGAGGGTGTCGGGGTTCGCCATGAAATGTGCCAATATTTACTACGTACCTCACCTAACAGCTATTTGTGAAGAAGATGGAGTCTTGAATAATTGGTTGCTTGCAGGTTTCGGGAGAAGCAACTCTGGGGCTGGTTCAGCTACTCTACTCATAGCACATGCGATAATAGCGACTAACTTAGAAGCTCATGGATCGGGATGATATTGAATCGCAGGTGCGGACAAAGAATGAATAACCAGACTATTTATCTTAACTGACTGTAACCCCTCGCGCGCTCATTTGGCGGCCACTCCGCGCTCTTGGCAGTACTTGTCCACCTCCTTGCGAAGGGTGTCCCTCTGTCTATACACGAGGTCCATGATATCCTTGCACTCATCCCCGAGCTCCGCGCCGCCGCCGACGGCCTCGTACACCTCGGCCATCTCCTCCATGACGGCCTGCAGCTGGTTCGGCAGCCACGTGACGATGGGGCTGCCGCCGGTGGCGGTGGGGTGGGACGTCTGCTTGAGGATGTACTCGCGGGCGAAGCACCAGTGGCGCCACCTGAAGTCGCGCACCTGGTCGAGGACCTGGATCCAGAGGCTCCTGGACTCCGCGATAAGACCGCTCTCCTCGGCACTGATGCCACCAGCAGCGGTGGCGGTCTTCGCCAGGGCGAAGTCCTTGAGGCCGAGCTCGGCGGCGCGGTCGCCGACCCAGGCGAGGAAGCGGCGGTGGTTGCTGGGGCGGTAGTCGCGGAAGTCGCGCAGGATCTCGGTGAGCGGGGTGTCGGGCATCTGGACCTGCAGGAGGTTGTCCAGGAGCGGGATCATGGAGTCGTTAGCGCCACTCTCGCCGCGGAAGCTCAGGGGCTTGCCGTCGCTGACGCCCTCGTAGACCACGCCGTCCGGGAACATGGACTGCGACGTGATGCCGAAGATGAAGGTGCGGAAGCTGGTGTAGGACCGCGGCTTCGACTTCGCCCACATGCTCTCCATGACCCCGTTGACCTTGCGCATGGCGCCGAGGATGAGGCGGAGGCCCTGGTTGAACTCCCGCCGCTGGGCCGCGGCGTCCGGCGCCCTGTCGGGCGACAGTGCCGTGAGGCAGGCCATGGTACCTTCAACGAGCGGGCCGGAGTTCCTGACCATGTCGATGTGTACTAGCACGAAGCCGGCCTCCGACGACGTAGGGTCCAAGCCGTGTTCGAAAGCACGGATGAGGCGCAGGTTAGAGTACTCGAGCCCCCGACTGGGGTCTTCGAGGCGATAGTTAAACAAAGCATATGAGCCCGCATATTCCATAAAGGGGTAAAAGCCGCAGCTAGCATACGTCAGCGTCACTGCCCAGCATGAACGAACAATGGGGAGACCGGTGGGGTTCTTACATTTCGGCGCACCGAGCGATAGGCCGGGACAGCTGGACGGGGAGCACCTGTCTTCCTAGCCCATAGGGCTCGCCCTTGACGAAGCGCATGTGGCAAGGCTCGAGCAGATAGGCGGACGCCAGGAAGGAATAGTCGCGATACAGCGCATTCATCAGAGGGAGATTGTCTTTGTATTTTTCGACATGCTCTGTGAGATCAGGGAGCTTGTCTAGCACGGCGTCCCCCAGCTCGCCCCTGGCAAGTAGGCCCGGCTCGCCGGACTGGGTTCGAACCGGCATGGCTTGGAGCAGTGCCTCAACAGCATCGAACTCCCGTGGTAGAGTGGCGATAGGGTCGCACCGTGGCAGGAAGCCGCGCGTGGTCGACACCATGAAGGCAGGGAGGGAGGTATCATTTGGTCGAGTGTCCTTGAGGACCTCAAAGGACGGCTGGGTTGAGGTAGATCCCATATTGACAAAGTTCAGCTTATAGGGGCTCTCAACAACGGTGTTGGGATATTTGGAAGGTTCTGGTTGGGCACGCGGATCCGCAATGTTGTGAAGATGAGGGGAATGAATCGGTGCTCAGACAGCCGAAGCTTCGGTTAATATACATCGTGGCCGGAACAGTTCCGGCCATCACACCAAGGGCAAGTCTCGGACCATGACGTGTGGATGAGACTCCGCAGGCGGGCTCGCTCTGTTCCCTGCCAAGAGAAATATTCCCTATCCCCACGCTAGACGAATAGTGCTGTTCTCCTTGCGTCCGCAGCACCCGAAGAGAGATCATCACCAGGGGTGTCGTCGACATAATCGGATAGTGTCAAGTGCCGCAAGGCCGGTTTGTGTCGGGAGATACACCCATCCGAAACCAAGCCCACCGGCCAAGTCTAACACTTTTACCGATATTACTTCCTTCCGGTGGCCATTTGGCATCAGCTGCTTGGGGGTAGGTGACTGCGGACATAATATGATTCGTGACGGGCGTAGTCGTCAAGTAATAGATTGCTCCGTCTCCACTTCAAGCCGGGATCGGTCAAGGCCGGAATTCATTCCGGCCACTCACGTGGACAAGCACCACTCTTACGTTTCGGATTCCTATCAGATTACCAAGACGGAGAGAGGCGTAAAATGCAGGGATTAGAACTCTATAAACATAACATACCTCGCTTTCCGATTTATCTTTTCCTTGAGACCAGGACAAATGCGTTGCCCGAGACGCCTTCGATCCAAGCCCATCACCAGTTTCCAAACCACCCCGGGAATGAGTCCGACCTGATTGAATCTCCACTGGCTGCACACCAACGTCCCGCGTCATGTAATGTGCACCCGGGAGAGCCACCGCTACTAGATCTTTCTTCGCTTGTTTGTCACTTGCGCTAACCCTGCCGCCGAAGTCAAAGTTGGACTAAGGGTAGTAACACTTGAAGTCGTGTTTGACGAGCGGGGCCAGGGTTCGGTGTCAGTCAACGAGCTATCAGTTAAGGAGTTCGAAGGTCCCAAAGACGAGTGTATCTTCGGGAACCTCTGAGTCAAAATGGGGACCGGAGTCACTGTGACAGTTGTATGTATTGTGATGTTCCCGCTCTCTGTCGTCCAGATTGTTGTAGTTGATGATAGGGCGTATCCATGCGGGACTGAGGTTGGTGAGCTTGATGTAGGACCTAGCTCCTGTGCGGATGCCCCGGTCGACGTCCTGTTTGTTCTGGACAGGTATGACGATATCCGTAACGAGGACCAAACCATTAGGCTACCCTGACGATTGCTCGAGGTCAAAGTGATTGAAACGGGATCATATTTCGTGGCGTCTCTGGATCTCGCGGCGAGGGTAGTTGTCACCACATAGATCCGGTCTTCAGCAGTGTCTAAAGTTGATCTCCACTTCGACGGCTCCTCCCATGAAAAAGTGTTTTCCGTCGCTGAATCCAGCCAGGACTGAATAAAGGAAGTAAAAGAACTATGACCATGGGCCACCGATGGTATGTTAGGGGATCTGATTGTCCCATAGGTTGCACTAGGCTTGCGCAAAGTTGTAGTGATTGTAATGGTCGTGGTCGTAGTTGTCGTCGAGATGAGGGTTGTAGTTTCATCATCCTTAACAGGGCTGGAAGGCTGTCTCTAAAGCTCTGGGAGGAAGCAATCATCATGAAGGAAGCCGGTGTCGAGCCTACGAAGCCCGCTCCACTTGGTGCCGGAGGAGAGGATTGTGCCTCGTTGAGAAGTAATGGGTGAAATCTCTAGGGTGGTGCTTGCAGCTGTCGAGGATGGAGTCGTTTCACTGATGCCACTGGTTAGTAGTGGCATCGGAAGGATACGTCCCTGTGGACGCCTCTGGAATTCTCGTGGTTGTGGCTGTCGCGAGACTCGCCCGTCCAGCGACATCCTTTCGACCAGCAGGGCGACGTTCCTCATGTAATCGATGGCCTGGTTAGTCTCATTACTGAGCTGATCCTTCATTCGGGAGAAGTCATCAATGGCCGATACGATATCTCTTTCCTTAACAAGTGTTCCTCGCGCCCGAGGTAGAACTCTTTGACCTTCGGCCTGATGTGCTTCATGCACTTCGGATATGTTGGTTGGGCATGTTGGTGGCGTCCGAAGGGCCGCCGTACTGTTGATACTGAGCTGCTCCTTCTGCAAATCCCAACCTTGCTTGATGTAGTGATGCCATAATTCGATTGAGAAGATGCCAGCCGAGGGTGGAATAAGAATATTAGTGTAATAGAAGAGAGACGATTCACAATCAGGAGCTTCATGGTTACGAAAGGAAAGGGGCAGTAGGATAGAATGTCACTCTTTTGTACGGTCTGCATTCTGTATGGCTGGCAATATCTTGACAAGCCTAGGACAAAAGGCAGTTGACGATTCATATAATATGCCTTCGTGTTGGTCCTAGAGTTGTATCACCATAATTGCCTTTGTCATATCAATCCTAGACCATCATGGGCCCGAACGGTTAGACGGTCGGGCCATGTTACTGTTGAAATGAGGGTCAAGGTCTTGCTAATCAGTACAGTGACATGTCTCCTTGTCAGTGTTGTGCATATATAGGCCTCTCTACCACCTAGATAGACAGCTAGTTCTGACCTAATACGCGCTCATTATCCTGTCTATTTTAGCAGTTACTCCACTTCACGGCGCTGAAAGTCCTCAAACAAACCTGTAGTGGAAGGCTGACATGCTCGTGTTGGTCAGTGAAAGTACGGACAATAGTCTTTGTCCGGTTGTCGGCCAACGAGGATTCGGACACGTCACGCGATGGCAAGCTCGATTGCAAGGCGCATTCGGTTTGGCATAAAATCACCACAGCATGATCATCAGGATGGTTTCGGCAATAGAGCAATACCGCCTTTTTGCTCTTACAGGAAGAACCTGGGAGGAGTAGAAGGCTTGCCATAGGTTATAGTATGCCTCGTTTCCCTACGGCGGCGGAGATGCTAGAGAGAGTTTCAGTAAATGGCGATGGTGAAAAGATCGCTTCCTTCGGGCGCATCTTGAGCTCTTCAGTGGCAAACGGTGGTTGGAGCTATCAGTAGCACACATCCTAGTCAACCCAAATTCGCACATTTGTCTAGTGCGCGATGAGCGAATAGTAAATCTAGCCCACTGGACCGTCAACTGAGTGCGACTCAACTTTTCGCTGACCAAGGTTCAGCTATCGTGTATCCAAGATGCGAGGACTGAGCCGCCTTCTGGTAGGGCGGTTTCGGTTGGAACCATCCACATTCCAAAATTTTCTTCCTCCTCTTAGGTTGTCAGCATTTCGCTAGCCGCCCTGCGCCGAAGTTGAGGCATATGTACTTCTTACGAAGCAATGCAACTCGTAATACTAAAGGAGCTTGCAGAAACGGGTCCAACAAAGTTGATCACTCTTGGCGGCTGGCTGGGGAGGTAGCGCAGCATGGTGGGAAAGCAATTGACGGTGCAGAGAAAAGAGGCAGCCTCATCCTGGGAAAACTACTTGGAAGCATCAGTGACAACGGATGAAATAACCTTCGATCTTTGCATACTGCGCCATGCCCCCATTGAGTGCTTCATGACAACAAGTTATTAGTGTTTGTAATGGGGTTATGGTGGCAGCAGCGCCGGATTGATAAGACCTTCAACAAGGGATGGTGATTTGTTTACGCCCATGCTTTAAGATCGTCAGCTGGGAGACTAATTTCTGTTTGGCCGCATGATGCTTGTTGTCTTGTCGCGCACGTAGTCATGCCCGATGCAAGGTAAATAAGTGCAACCAAAAGAGAATGATAATTTGGAGGTTGAATGAGACATAAAATACAATTTTACCTACCTGTTCTATTTTATTCTCGTCATGAAAAGAGAGACTTCCCCCTTTTCTTGCCCCCTCATGGGCGGAATGCTCATTCCTCATCTGTTACTAGGAGTGCATCAACTAGCTAAAATTGGTGATGAGATTGCCGTGTTTGATGTTGGCGATGGGAGTTGATGAGACACGGGGTTTTCCACCAATTTGGGGGCAACCGTAAACGGACAAGCTTTGAATTTTAGCCGTGACTTCAATGACTTATTCACGGATGTTACATGACAATGGATATTACATGTCGCATGTATTTGCAGTATTGTTGGCTACCTACAAGATGAAAGGAAAGGCCATAGTAATCATTGGGTGTAATAAGGTACCCCCGCATAGCATGGCGAACCGCCTTTAGTCTTCTGTGAATGGAATCAATCAATGCCATCATATACTTCCAAGGTTTGTACATACATTATTATGCACGTACTTCGTACGTGTAACATTCACGGAAAAGAAGAACTTGTATTTGACGGCTCAGCCTTGATGCGAGGCCGTCTTCGCATCCTCCACACGTGACAATAACGATGTACTCCTGTCTCTCCCCCTTATTATGAATGGTCAGAATGCCCATAAAGGCTCTCAGCCCAGACCACATCAGGAAACACCCAATCCCGGAAAACCTTGAACTGCAGGGGGGGTGAGCTACCGGCCGGGGTTTGGACTGGAACTCAACACACGCACCACTCTTTTTCGCGAAGGAGAATCTTGACAGACAGGCCAGCATTTGAGCCAGAGCCAGAGCGAACATGAGCAATCCCGCCGCCGTTTATTGTGCACTGCTCCCAAAAATGAGGAAAATGAGACCAAAGCCCCAAACTTACCAAAGAAGCCAGCAAAATACCATGGCTTCCAGGCTCCCCCCATAACAATAATAACTTTCCTTTTCCTTCACCATCTCCATCATCATCATCGTCTCCCATCACCATCATCATCGGTTGCATCTACTCCCATTTCATCACTGTTACCATCACCACATCCCCGTCTTTCCCTTACTAAATTCTGCGTAGCAGAATCCACCACCACCGACGCCGCACCAATAACCACTACACCAACCATAATACACGCACCCTGCCTAAGGAATCCAATAGAACTCGAAGCGTCATCTGACGCCTTCCTGCTTGCGGATCACTTTTTACCGTTGCGAAGGTCTCTAGTCCCCCACAGGGTGCGCAATCTCAGCACCACCAGGAGGCAGGGATTGACCAAAATCGAAAGGGTCGTCGCAGGTCTTTCCATACATTTCATCAAGCATAGTCAGCGGCATCACCACATCGACACACTACTCAGACAGAAGCATCCGACCAGCTTACGATGCCTTCCACCACAAAAGCCTCCGCTCCTTCCAAGGAGAAGGATCGACGGAAGTCGGCAGGGAAGACGAGCAATATCGTCACGTTGCGGGTGACTCCAATGAAATTACGACAGATCATCGACCCATCTTCCATCAAAGAAGAGTCGCCCGCGAAAGAGTCTCCCGGCACATCCGCGACGTTGCCCAACGAGACTGCCGCGGTCGCATCGAATGGCGACAATGCTTCGGAGTCCAACGCTGGAACGCCCGCTCCCGCTGGCACGCCATCCCAAGCGCCTATGGGACCACCGACGGAGGCCCCTAAGAAAAAGGGTGTGAAGAGAAATGCCGCCACTGCCAACGGTTCCGACCCGATGGCCAAGATTAGGGGCAAGCCAGGTCCGAAGAAGAAGCCTAGATTGTGAGTATAGCTGTCTCTTCTACTACAACTACCGGATCACGCCCTGTAATTTTATACAGTGAAGACTGCCTATGAATACTCTCGCTATGTTATGCTCCTGTACTAACGTTTTCAAATAGGGAGGATGGTAGTATCGACCCCAACGGGCGCCAGAACGGCGGCACTTACCACAAACTGGGCCCGAAAGCAAATCAGGGTGCTATCAATGCCGGGCTGCGCGCCCTTGATCGATCGGGTGCGCCTTGTCGCAAATGGGCCAAGGGCGGCTTCAGAGTCAAGAGCTTTACCGGCGTAATATGGGAGGTTCCTCGCTGGACGGCTCCTCCACGGCCGAAGCCTGAAGCCAGTACCGGGGAATCGGCTGGCGCTTCTGCCGAGAGCAGCAATAAGGAGAATAATAAGGTAGACGGCCAGATGAAGAGCGAGAACAGCGCAAGTCAAGCTGAGGGCGAGCGGCCTAGCATGGCGCCGAGTGTGAACGCCAGCTCACCAGCCCCCATGCCGGTCGCCGCTGCCTCGTAAGTGGGACAGGTTGTTGTGCACATAAGCTCTCTTATTCACGCTGGTGGGTAATCGGCGGTTATCAGCACTTTTACGGAGTCTGGTTGGTTTGGTGAAAAGCACGGCGTTCGGGTCATTATTCATAGTAGGGACGGCATGGGTCATATAGGTGCCGTTGGATGTCCTACGAAGCGCATTATACATTCGGCTAGTGATATTACGGGCTTACCATGGGCTAGATGACAGGTTAACAGCTGCATCGGCAAGGCGTCGAGGACACTGGACTGGGCTGTACATTAGAGGTGTTTGCATTTGAGCTGTATTTGAGGCGATGAACATGTCCCCAGTATTCGCTACATGGCTCGACTTTGCGGGACTTTCATATATTACGTTCTCCCACTGATGCGATGCCTTCTGTTTCGCCAGTGGTAATCCGCACGCCGTGCTTGTCAACAGCGCTTCTTCTATGGTTACCGTCCATATCTGGCCTTACTCGTTCCTTTTCTCATCAGTCACCTATCGCATAAGCCGCAGATTCTAATATATTGATCACTACGCACCTGCCGGTATTGTAAACGTCCAGGCCTACCTAATAAAGGGGTGATTCTGATGGCCTTTCAGGGCTTCGGGGGATGGGTAAGAGGATCATTATAGTACGATCTCATATCGCATATCCGAGTATCCCGACTTCAGAAAATATTCAAAATTTCGGCCTGTTTCTAAGTATGTGAAGGGGGGGAATTCGGGTTCGCCGGGAGCGGAACCTACCACTGGCATTTCGGAGGACGCCTGCGTCCAACGACCGACTTTGTACACGCTCAACTCTTCCTCCATGCTACCCAGTTAACGTCCTGCTAGAGAGAACGCGTAACCCTAAGGAATTCATTACGTCGGAGGGCGTCTACGACCTGTTATGATCCCTGAATGTGATACGCGCATTTCGACAGCAGACCTGCAAGAAGTGTTGTGGTACGTAACTTTTCAATAGGCGCTTAAAGGGGGATCTTTTTGAGGAGCATGTACCGCCTCAGTAGATGCGTACAAATCAGGACTCCAGGAACGTATGTACGGGACTGATGAATATGCATGTATATGTAGGTATGAACGCGAAGTTGTGCGTGCCACCATTCTTAAACTCCAATATCGGGAGTGCATACGGGAGTACCCACATCGTAGACGCAATGGGACCCACCCACTTACTGATGTCAAACATGCCCCGGAAGCTGCCGCCGCCGCCATTTTACTGAACAAAGATCCCGGTGGTTCGATAGCCCGCCCGCACCTCCTCCTCCTCTCCTCTGACTCGCAACCGATAGAGACTCTCATCAGAGTGTACTGTTCTAGCTCCATGTGTCATATTGTATAGAATTGCTCGCTGGCAGTTTTGCTGTCCCGATATTTGTCTGCAGTAGCGTTAAGTATTGCTGCACTATATGCTTACCTGCGGGGGTACCTATGTACTCATTCCCGTTCTTTGCCCGCGGGCTCACCTTGATGGCATTTATCGCCATTTATTTCCTATAGCAGGTATGGCTTATATACTTATTAGAGCCTCTATCGACCTATTTGTTATTCAGTTCATTCAGTATCGTTGTATGCATAAGGTACTCAGTATATCGAGCCGCTTACTGTAGTTTCCGAATGGTCGTTGATCTTCCTTTCTCATCGGCGTTAGGGCCAGCATCAGATAATATCCTAATGTTACAATATCTACCTACACCTCTACGTACTACCTCCTGATTTGCATCACTCACACTCGTATTTTATCGATATCGGCCGAGTAACTGAATCCAGTTATACTACCTACCTGTCTGTACATTGAAAACAGCTCCTGCTGAACCTACCAGTGAACCGAGGCTCATTGACTCTGAAGTACCTACATGTAACCATGCTACGTATCCCCTGTATCTCCATTTCCAGCTACTGGATCGATCTTAAGCTTCCCCCCATTTCAGACCGGACCACTCTTACCAACTACCTAGTTACAACTACCTACAATATAATACAGCACCTAGTACGTCAGTACACAGCGAGTTAGACCAAACACTTTTACTTCTTCCACCAAACCACATCTCTACCTACTTACCTGCCTCCCAATAATTCCTGGATTCTGGGCCGTTTCTGCACCTGCGACTGGACGACGCTTTCCCGGCCATTGTGTATTGGGTACAGAGAGGTAGTCACCATTAGAGGACTTGGAAGCTCGGAGGTGGTCGACGACTTCACGCTGCTCCTGCTCCTGCTCGCCAGTCGAGCCGTCCGCGCGACTCGAATATGTCCAATCCCTTTCAACACGGCCCGCCCGGCTTCTCTCAAGATGGGACATTCGGCAATTTCTTGCCTCGGATCAGGTCTTCATACGGGTCAGGCTTAACCAGCAGTAACGTCGGCGCTTCCTCGAACCCACACGCGCCTTTCAACCGTCTATCTCATCTTCTCAACCCTCCCTCCGATGACGCATCCGATCTCTACTCGACGCATCGTCCTTCGCAAACCAACAGCATGAACAATGAGAGGAACGGCGCCTCTAACGGCTCAGCGTCGAGTTCCGCAACTCAGGCTCCCCGACTGGCCTTGTTCTCGAGAGCATTCGAGGCGTTCATGAATGACGGAAGGGTGGGCAACCCCTGGGGACCGCAGCAGAGAAACAATGGGTTTTTTATACCGTCATACCTTGAAGGTTCGGCGTATATCCAACGGCTCGAGGAAGCACATCGATCACTACAAGCACAGAAGGAAGGCCAGCAACAAAATGGAGGTAGTCTGCAGGCAGGACATGCCCCCGGCCCCTTGCGCAATAAATCGTCAGCATCCCACCTGGGAATGAAGTTCGACGTCATCGAGCGCGCACCACCTCTTGAAGATGACGTTACGGTCGCTCCCCTGCCTTCGAAGTGGAACAAGGATGACAAATTCGGTGGGTTGGAGGTTCTCGGTGATGGTCTGGAGGTGAAATACACGGCGCCCAGAGGCACAAGGGAACATGATTACGAAGTGTGCTCTATCAGGGCCGACAACCCAATTCCGCCCCAAGTCGGTTTATATTACTTCGAGGTGACCATTGTTTCTGAAGTGCACCCCCTTCAAAGAAGGCAAAGCGAGTATGTCATCTCGGTTTATCCCCAGGGGCTATAACGAGGGGTGTACCCGTTACTAACAGGGAACAGAGCGACAGTTTGTGTTGGTCTTTCAAGCAAGAACGTTGCATTATCCAGGCCACCTGGCTGGGAAACTGAATCATATGGCTACCATGGCGACGACGGGGAGACGTACAACCAACAAAACGTGGGCAAACGCTACGGACCTCGTTTCGGTATGGGGGATACTATTGGATGTGGTATCAACTTCCGGACCAAGACAGTCTTCTTCACCAAGGGCGGACAAAATCTAAGTATGAACCCAAATATAACAACTAAGCTTCGTACGTCCAATCCAGTTGCTGACAACCTTTACAGAAACCGCCTTTCGGGATGTGAAGGGGAAGCTGTACCCAACAGTCGGCGTGAAGAAAGCTGGCGAACATATTCGAGTAAACTTCGGCCAAAGCCCCTTCATTTTCGACATCGACAGGATTATGAAGGCAAGCCCCTCGATTTCCATTGAATAGTGTACTCAGCTGACGATGGTGCGGTATAGAATGAGCAAGCTAGTATTCAAGAGGCTATCTCGCAAACGAGGTAAGCGGGCTCACATCTGATGATTCTCCTCGAGGTCTAACTACAGTAGTATTGAACGGCTTGTTTCTCCTCCGCTGAATGAGACCGAGCTTATCCAACAACTTGTAAGTCGCACCGACAAACGCCGGCAAACTCTACGAGTTTCTCATTCGTGAAACTAGGTCTTGCAATTCTTACAACACGACGGCTATGTCGAAACAGCGCGGGCTTTCGCAGAGGAGATCCATGCCGAGAAGCAATCTCTCAACATCGATTCGAGCATTCCGGTAGAGGGAATCAATATCAACGATGACGAGGACGCCCATCGCCGACAACGTACGTAAAGGCATATATCCTATTAAATACCTCCTCTAACTCCGTGTAGGTATTCGGCGAGCCATCCTCGAGGGCGACATTGACAGGGCCCTGAAATACACTCACTTGTACTACCCCCAAGTACTCAAAGACAACGACCAAGTCTATTTTAAACTCAAGTGCCGGAAGTTCATCGAAATGGTACGCAAGTCGGCAGAACTCAGTCATGGAAACGCCAAAAAGAGTAATGGCCATGCGTTCGACGACATTCCTAACGAGATGGACGTCGATGAGAATAGCTACTCAGACCAGATGGAGACCGAGGACGCCCTAGACTCGTCGACGGTTCAAGATAACTTGCTAGCGGAAACGGTTCGCTATGGGCAACAGTTGCAAGCTGAATTCAAGGATGACCCTAGGAGGGAAGTTGGCAAAGCTCTGAGCGAGGTCTTCGCGCTGGTGGCGTACGAAAACCCCCTTCAAGTCAAAGAGATCGCACACCTCCTTGATCGGAAGGGAAGGGTGGCCGTCGCCGAAGAGTTGAATTCCGCAATCCTCTGTAAGCCGATTCCAGTTTGTTGTATTAGGATATCGCTGACGGCGTTTGAAGCATCCCTCGGTAAGTCCTCACGATCAGCGCTCGAGAACGTGTATGGACAAACAAGTGTATTACTCGATTATCTACGCGAAGGCGGTGGACCCGGCTCCTTTATTACTATCCAGTCAGTCATCGATGATATACCCGGAAAGTCGCAGATGTTCTAGGATGATAGGGCTCGGCGTAGCTTAGCTCATTATCCATCGCTTTCACCGCGGAAGACAAATGAATGAGGCCAATCAGCGTTACTTCGACGGCTATTGATTCTCCCGTTGTGTGGGATCCACCGATAGCTTTCACCAGGTCAAATCATTCATCTAATGCATCCATCCTTTGGCGTTTACGGCCAGAGTTCTGGCCACCGTATCTTCGGGCCATCCAGGGCAATTCCAAGCCTCGATAGGCTGTGCACATTTCCATTTTCGATGGTCTTCAGTCATTTATCATGACGTCGGGAAGATTTGCTAATACCAGGGTCACACCTTGATCTTATTGGGAGTGGTCAAGACCCCACACCATCCCCGCAAGCGACACGCGATGCACCAATTACTCTTACTAGAAGCATCAAGCTGCATTTCCTATGCACAAATTCATCACCTGTTCGACATAGCATTTTGCACAATACTCACAGGCGGTACTGCCTCCGGTTAATAGACTTGTGGCTCAGGCGGGGGCATGACAGCAAGCCAGTAGGGCGGAAGATAAGACAGGAACACTATACGGCCAAGGCGAAAGCGGCGTGACGGCGGTTATGGGTGTTCGATTCTTCTTCAAGTTGAATTCTATTTTTGCGGGCTTACGAATGGGTATAGCGCCTAATCAAGGTCATGGTAGCTTTCGGTTCCTTCTTCGCCCCTCGCATGCTGCGCCGCTTCTTCCGTAGTCCACGGCAGCCCGTCTGCAGTCATCCGGGATTATGCCGGTCCGATATCGATCATTATCATTCATCATGGGCCATTCTCCTCCGGTTAGGGGGCGAACATGGATGGGGAGGTATACATAGAGCACAATCCCGGCTACCGTTTCTCCGGCATCCCGCCGTTATGACTTACGCACACGGACTCGTCCCGGGACCAGCTTGCTTTGTGAACATAGGCCTCATCTCGCCTGCTTTATCGAATCGGAGGGATGCGCTTGGTTTGGAACCGCCGCACGAAGCGAGGTAATAGCTATCTCCAATAGACAAGACTTATACGTGCACACATACATGTGTATCGTGACTTTGCTGCTCGCCTTCCCTTCCTTTCCCTTGGAGAAGGGAGGATGGACACCCAAACCTCTCCACTGCGCTCTTCATTTCTCTCCCCATAGTAGGAGGGGTTCGTCAGTCATGGGAAGTAAAACGTGCGTCATGCGATCCATGATAATGCCTGTCCGATGCTACATAGGTTGACTGGCTGACTACCCCTGTTCCGTGTCTCTAATCATCTGATGGATGAATGGGTTTTCTTTGGGTTATTATTACTTACGCCCAACGTTTCCTAGGTATTCAACGGAGGTCTGGGGGTACGTTACGTATGTGTCTAAGAGCCACCACGTTATGGAGCTGCCCGGGCTGACGATTTTTTATACGAAATGGGGCTCGAGAGATCAGTTCAGCTCGCGGCATCTCTGTGCGCTATACTATACCACGTGTCCTCATGAGCCACACCAATCTCGGATATCGTCGACTCTACATTACTAGCCCATCATCTCCAAATGTTCATATAAAGCAGGTCGGTCCAGAAGCTGGTTAAGTCAAGCGACGTTGAGTAAGTAGATGGATATCTATTCCATACGGATGCGGCCAGAACTATAACTGTGTAACAGATAAAACGGCGCCGGTTCCCAGTTACCCCGGTACTCCCCCCCTTCATGACAACCCGGAAAATGCTGTAATAGCTGCCCTTTAATAAAGATGAAAAAAATGTAAAAATTCCATGGACCGTGAATGAGACCATGGCGAAAAACGCCTCTAACACTTCGAGAAAATGTGTGAAAGCGCTGCTGCCGCCGCTGCCAAGCGCTGATCATTCTAACTTTGGTATATAGTCGAAAGTCCTGCCCCTTCCGAGGAAAAATGGAGCGTCCGTCTAAACCATTCCGAATTGGAGGCCGAATGAATGCGAGTAATCTATGTGCGGTGAACGGAGTAAGCGAGACCGACGATGGTCGGTCGCATTTAGACGAGATATAAAAGTTGTTTCCGCTTTCCCTCCGGAAATTGGTGCGCCGGTTCCTCTAGGAAACGAGAAATTAACCGCATTCTATGCGCAATTCGCCGATGAGAGGAAATTCCCGCCCATTTGTGATCAATGGCATCGCCGGTAAGAGCCCGGGTGGGTACGGAGTAGGCCGAGGTTCGAAAAAAAAGGGTCAGGGCTCCACAGCGGTTGTTCGTTGGGTACGTATCGTACGTCAGCCCAGAGGCGAAAACCCAGCGGAATCCTAGCCCTCTCATAATTTATTAAACCCGCTCTTCCGTCCGTCCGTCCACTTGCAATCACTCGACCCGGGCCCATTTCTTGCGAAAGAAAGAGTAAAGCGCGTAGCACCGAGTAAAAAAATTTTCTTTAAAAAGTGCGAGAGAGAGCGGGGGGTGAGAGTGCGAGACTCGCCCCCCTGTGTCGGAAGAATTCGGGTGGTGCTGTTGTCATCTCTTGCCCTGGTCCCGAGACACTGATACACACATGCATGAATAACGGCGACGAGACGGCGAGGAGCGGTGACGGAGGGGCCCCTCTCTCTTACGAGAGCGCGATGCCCTCCATGTCTCGCATGAGCACCGCCATCTGCGCCCGCTTCGCGGCCTCGGCCACCAGGTTTAGGTCCTGGATGAAGGCGTCCGTGCTGGGCTTTTTCGCCTGCGCGGGGGGTGGCGGCGGCGGCACGAAGGACTGCGACGACGTCATCAAGCCGCCGGTTGTGGAAGCGTGTTGCTGCGTGGTCGTGGGCGAAGAGATTGGTGCGTCCATTGTGGCTGCTAGAGAGAGATAAAGAGTTGAGGGTAAGGACAGACGACGTGAGAGGCTGGCTTGCGGATAAGCCTTTTCTGTGAAATGTCGACTTGGCTCAACTTTCAGCAAGATGATGCCAGCGCCTGGTTGTATCACACACTCGGCAAGCTACTGACTCGTACGTTAAATGAATGGCTGATGTAAGCTTGTATCGCCCTGTACGATGGCGGGGCAAGAACGATAGTCAGATGCGGTACGACTGTACCGAGCCTCAATGTGAGATTGTCGATAGATGTAGACGTGATCTCTCGGTTGTGATGGTAGGAGTAAATCCAGAACGGGAGTAAAGAGGTTCGTTTTGGATCTCCTAAATACCCAGGGAATGGCGGGGGTATTGGTGCGTCAGAAATGATGGGATGCTTCAGTGGCAGGCTATCAGAAACCAGCTGCTAGCAATTCATTAATCGATCGAGTAAAGTAAACTGGGCTGTCCTCGTGGAGCGCTTCCTATTTGATATAGAGTGTGGGACGGGGGAGTTGGAGTCGTGGGGGAAGAAGTGTGACCGGATTCGAGAGGGATGCGCCGTTTTCGTGTCAGCAGGTAACAAAGGCCGCGGGATGAACCAAGGAGAGAATCTATTGGCAAATACGACGAACGAGTTGAAAGGATGGTCGCCGAGTTACGTCGTTGTCTCTTTATAGAAATTCCCAAGTGGTTCCAATAGATCTAAGACTAGGTACCCCAGGATTGGGGGGCGGGCAATCCGTTTTAGTATATTAGTTTGTTACTATTGATGGCACTATCACAACCCGGTACCGAAGACTTGGCAAGTGTTGAGAGGTCTTTCCTATTTGTGTTCCTTGTCAGTCAGGGTAATGGCAGACGTCAATTTGCAGATGAGAGAATATACGACTTCAGCAAATGCAGATCGTCGGTGAAGGGAGAGTAGATATGCAGGTGTAGTAGTAATAAGGCAGGAGAGCTTCAAAGAGGAAGAGTGGCGGCGGCAGTGTGCTGCAGGTAAGTCTGCAAGTGGAGAGAAAAGCACCTTCGAAGTAAGAGGTAGATATTTAGGGGCTTAAGAACCGGAATGGGGTATTTGAAGACATCAGTACGGAACAGGTATGGGAAGCAGACCGTACGCACATATGTAGAAACATGCAGTTGGCTCGTGTGGTATGATGGAGGCTAGCGAACGTAGTAAGAGATTATCCGAATTGGCAGTTACAAGCACCATCCAGGGTAGGCATTAGGTCATTAGCGGGATGAGCGACATTTGAGGTCATAGAAAACAGGTCGACGATACGGGCCCGCGCTGCCGAGAATAGTCCGCCGTAGACGACGAGTGGATTCTCGGGTGAAAAAGGAGTCAAGTTGGGTTGTCTCCTCGTACGACGGATGATAAGAGAGACAGCTAAAGAAACGACAATGACCGCAACAATAATACCCAGGCCATCCGGTTCCAGGATTTAGAGAGGGGGCCTTTGATACGTCCGGAGTTCGTTCAATAGCAACCTCTACTGCTACACAAATGCACAGTGCTTACTGTAGTGAGATCTTTGCCTCGAAAAGATGTGTTGCTGTTGTTGCAGATAATGTACATCCTTGGCTTTCTCCTCTCCGCCAAGACCGAAGGTTTATGTATCTGATAAGTTAATTTGATATCAACCTTAACTTTGCCTGCCCACTTGAGCTGGAAGAAACCTGAGGGCCAACCCGACTGGGTCGAAAATCGACGGTCAACTTTCAAAATTTAATTAGCAACTGCAGGCTAATACGGAGAATCCTATGGAAAGGCGGCCAGCGCTTCTCGAGCATGGAGTGTTCTGAGCATTCAAAGTTGCTATACTTGTTGAACAGGAAGATTCCCCCATTCATATCGTGGCCGACATCATCGTCCAGATACAGCAGCGGAAAAATAGGCTCTCTATCTGAAATGTACGAAGTCGGACGGTTCCGCAATAGATAAGGTCTGGTTCGTACAGGATTAGCTTCGCGCCTCGCCTCTTCCATGGCTGGCAATAACCGGATGGACGGCTCGCCCACCGGCAGAAGGAATCGATCGAATCACCCTCACCCGGTTGTTGCTGTAACTACCTAGTTAGTTGACCAGGAGGCCATTTCCTTGACCTCTTTGTCGAGATAATCTGCCCTTGTCCACCGAAGGCGGACTTTGGTGTTTACTTCGACGAAACGGATAGACCGGTCTAGGTCTCCTATACCTTGCTTTTTGATCTGTGCGATGGCGGGAGTCGCTCAGCCTACTATGTAGGGTAATTGTACTTGTACAATGCGGCGTCGAAGGCGTTCGGTTACGGGATCTGTGCTGCAGATTCCCGTGGCCCCCACGGACCGTTCTGTGCTGCCCCGCATCGCTCCCAAGACTGCCAATTGGATGGGCACTTCAAGGATTACCTACAAGTGAATCCACCTTGGCTATAACTTCCCTCGAAGTTAAAGAATTTGTCAAGCAGGAAGGTGCATGCATTTCCATCGAGGGTTTCTTCAGGTTCGTCTCTGAGATAACCCCGTTACTCAGTAACGTGCCCTCTGGTTGCTTAGGCTACGAACAAATCTACCTGACATAGAGGATCCGGGAAGACTTCTCTGGGAGTTTCGAAGCAAGGCCGACGCTAGTTAAGGACGTGCTGAGCTAATAAAGCATAAGAGGGCAGAAAAGCGTACGGGAAGGACCCTGAATTTTGAAGATCTCCACGAGAGGGCCAGCAAAGGGGAAAGGCTAGGCAAGCGGGGATTGGTGGAGCACCAACGCGAATATCTCGGGTTCCTTTTCGGTCGCACCCGAGGCGGTTATGTAACTTACATACTAGACTACTATATGTAATTAGTTCTTAGCTGTTTGCTTGTTACGACGACTTGGCGCGACCTCACCCAAGCTCCGGCTGCCCGATTTTACCGCGGCTCAGTTGTCGGCCCGCAGACAATGAAACTGCAGGACCATCGCATTTCCTGATGCAGGCGAGGGTGACAAGCAGTCAAATCAAGCCTGCATGTGCGGGTGGATGTGGATCCGGCGATTAATGCACCTACTGTACAATACAATTTTCCGATGGGGGCTTCTGCGCGTCAAATTGCTATCCCACGTATCAAACCAAGGCCTGACGGAGCCGCCTTTGAGCTTCAGCCTCCATCATACGATCCAACCATTACCCCTGCTGCGACATCGCGGAACCCAGAAGATTCCCTCGGAGGGAGTCGGTAAACTCGCAACATGTCAGCACCGCCAGAGGAAGCTTCGAGACGGGAGAAGGAATCTCGTCAGAACCAGACGAAGCCTAGGCAGACTGCAGAGTCGAGCTGGTTCAAGATCCCGGCTCCCCTCGCGCGCTTGTTCAAGAAGTTTCCGCTCCTGACATATCCTCCCAATGAGCTTCCTGCCCGCTCGCCAAAATCCAGAGACGTCGCGTCGCTCTACGTCTTCATCTCGGATCAAGATGCCTTGAGAGGTCTTCCAAGTTTCAACCCTTCTTGTCTGAAGTGGCAGGTATGCGGCTAGCTTTCCCCCCATATGCATGCAATTATTGTGTACATGCATACTAAGATGAACTGAAGGCATTTCTTAGGCTCGCCGGCGTTGAATTCCGCGTAGTATCTTCCAACAACCATGCCTCACCAACCGGTGCATTGCCCTTCCTTATTCCTCCGGCGAAGCTGAATGATCCCAAGTCGCAGACGCCTATACCTTTCAACAAACTCGAGCAATGGGGTCTTGACAACGGAACGTCGAAGCTGCCCAATGTTCCCAGCCGGAAGCTGGAAGCATATGAGGCGCTACTCGATCATCGGATACGAGCTGCATGGCTATACACTCTGTACCTCTCGCCCCTAAACTCTGGCGTCCTATCACATCTTTACGTTGCGCCGAATTCGGCGTCACAAATCGTCAGGACGACGATATTGTACCAGTTGAGGCATGCAGCCGAAACAGAAATCACGAAGTCGTCGGGCAAACCTGCCGTGAACTCAACTACGATATACGACAGCGCCAGGGAAGCATTCGAGGCGTTGGCTGTTGTATTAGGATCGGATCCTTGGTTCTTCGAAAGTCCGACACCTAGCCTGTTTGATGCGACCCTCTTCTCTTACACACATCTCATCCTAGATGAAAGTTTGGGGTGGGAAGACCGGCGGCTTAATGAGATTGTGCAAGAGTTCCCTAGCCTAGTACAGCATCGGGATAGGGTGTTGCAGAGATGTTGGCCATCATTAGCATAAATAATGACGTGCTAACTAAGACCCAGCTGTCGTATTCAGCGTCCTAAGGCTGCGCATCCTACCCTGACTTTACCTCGAGACACGTGTGCTGGACAAGCTGTGCGACTAGAGTATTTGTACAACGCGCCCAATGCACCGTATATAAGTAATATGGCTATGGTACAGCGCTGGTTTACTGGTTCAGACCTTTCACAGCCGGCGCCTCATTAGTAGGTCCCCTGCTGGCAGCCCTCTGAATCCGCTCTCGTCGCTTCCGGGGCGACGGCGAGCCGCTTGCATGAGTAATACCGTGGTCCACTTCTCCCAAGTACAGCGAGTCTTATCGTTGAGCAAACATCGAGCGTTTATGCAGCTATGTGTTGACGACGAGGCTCTTGCGTGATGCTAGATATGGGTAAGTGTGGGTTAGGGGTCAAATGCACGGAGAATTACACGGGCGTCGGACGAGTCTGCGAGCCCATCATTCAGGCTACGAAAGCCTACCGCAGCCACTATCCAAGAAACGCTCACCTAGCCAGAATTAGGAACCGTTTACACCCACTTCGCCCTTGATGAAGCCTGAGGCAATTGGGTGTCTTGGTTACGAGGCAGGTAATAGGTATCGTGGATATCTGCCTATGAGCACGCGTGTCTACGAATCAATGCTATTTGGGGCCTCATTTTATCGCTTGTCGATGAGCGCTCAGCGAAAAAAGCAGTTTGCAAATCCAATTCACAGATTGCGGGATGCCGTGGGAGCGGATGAGTGTGTTTCGGTTGCTTGTTGCATGGAGAAGAGACCAAAATGCGCCCGACCCCACACTAAGTAACGTTGTTTAGGCGGTCGACTTTCACAACGACCCGCCCTATGAGACACTGACATCACACGCCGGAGCGATTATTATCTAGTTGACCTTCAAGAGGTCCTAGCTAAGGAGAGGGCAATGATGCCTCCTTAAATTCACAGAAAAACAACTGTAACTTAGAGAAAGCGATACCGGAAGTGGCTGTTAATGGTCCTATAGTAATGTCTCGAACTATGGACATTGCCTTAGCTATGTCTGTCTGACATGACCTACGCAAGCAGGTTGTGGAAAAATAATCGTCACACCTCACTTTCACCCTTAAACATCACCAAAATGATATCAATGGATAAGCTATTTAATGTCTGCCGACTTCAAAATATCTTTTACTTAATAAGTTAGTAAATAAGCAAATCGCCAATATTAATAGGTTCTTTCTAAACGTTTTGGTAAAAAGAAAAAAAATTTTCCCTTTTTGCGAACAGTTACAGCGGAATAAGTTACTCTGAAGCAATGTGGGGGGGTGTCAATTATTTTGTCCACGACCTGGCAAGTGACGAAACCGCTTCGCTTTGCTTCCTTCCCCGCGTCACGCTACCCCATCTTCTTCGGTACTTTCAGTATCTATACAATACTACGGACCCACAACGCTCTCCCCTCTAGGTGGTAGAGATGGCACAGCAGGAAAACCAGCCCGCCCGCTCCCTGACGGAGCACTTCAAGCACCACGACCCGGCGCGGCAGGGAAGCGCCTGGGACGCGCTGTGGGAGGACCAGTTCACGCCCTGGGACCGCGGCGGCCCCAGCTGGGCGCTCCACGACCTCCTGAAGGAGCGTGCGGACTTGTTCGATCCACCGAACACCGACAGCGGCGGTGGCGGCCGGAGGAAGACGGCGCTGGTCCCCGGCTGCGGCAGGGGCCACGACGTCCTGCTGCTCAGCGAGTTCGGGTACGACGTCTGCGGCCTGGAGATCTCGCCGCGCGCGCTCGAAGAGGCGAATCGGTTGACGGCGGAGGCGCTGAGGGAGGACCCGGGCGCGGGCGCGAGGCGCGGACGCGTCACCTTCGTCTCGGGCGACTTCTTCGCCGACGACTGGCTGCGCGAGGCCCAGGCGGCAGGCGCCGTCGGCGACGGCGGGAAGTTCGACCTGATCTTCGACTACACGGTAGGTACTTGCCCGTATCAGAAAACATCCGGGCCGGTCCGTCCGTCCGGGGTGGTATTTGGTGCCAGCTCCGCTCGACTTCTGACAAAAGGAAACCTCCCCTGACGCGATACTGATTTTAAAAGTTCCTCTGCGCGCTGCACCCCTCCATGCGACCGCGCTGGG
The DNA here is from genome assembly GCA_004155925.1 of Monosporascus sp. MG133. Classification (NCBI taxonomy): domain Eukaryota; kingdom Fungi; phylum Ascomycota; class Sordariomycetes; order Xylariales; genus Monosporascus; species Monosporascus sp. MG133. Next base: position 163,366 of record QJNX01000066.1, on the reverse strand, counting down.
CGGAGCGCATGCGGGACCTGCTGGCGCCCGGCGACAGGGGCAGGCTCGTGTGCTTGGAGTTCCCGTCGCGGGACCCCGCGGAGACGGGGCCGGGCCCGGCCTGGTCGCTGCCGCCGCACGGCTACGTCGCGCACCTGTCGCAGCCCGGCGCCGCCGTCCCGACCGACGAGAACGGTGCCGTGCCGGCAGACTACGTCCCACAGCAGAGGAGCGACGGGCTGGAACGGGTCGTGCACCTGAAGCCCAGGAGAACGCACCCAGCGGGCGCGAAGGACGGGGATGTGCAGGATCGTATTTCGGTCTGGAAGCATCGCACTTCGGAGTGAATGGTCGGACAGTGCGATGGTCTTCGTTGCATGTTGGGTGGGGGATAAAAGGAGGCTGGTGATGCTAGAGAGTAAGTTACAGCAGCACTCGTATGGACGTATATTCAGTAACGCTTGAAAAAATGCGTCGCACGAACTGAGCGGGCGTCGTATTTGGACCCAGAAATGTACGGTTCAGTGGCGTGTGCGGTTGAGTAGACATGAATAATATCTACTTCATAGCAAGCTGGACATAGACAATGCGCGCCGAGCTACACAGTTTGGGTCCTATTCTCCGACTTTCCTAGGTCTCCTTTAGAGCCTCTCCATTCCATCATTGCCAACCACCACGGCGCCACAAAGCAAACACCCTTGCGAATCATAGAGGGAGTTTCTCATGCTTGAACCTCTTCTTGCCCTCCCCCTCGCCATACGCGGCCGTGACCTGTCCCTGGCCCCGGATCTGGTACTTGTAGATCATCAGGCCCTCGAGGCCGACGGGGCCCCGCGAATGGATCTTGTTGGTGCTGATCCCGACCTCGGTGCCGAAGCCGTACCGCATCCCGTCCGCCATGCGGGTGGACGCGTTCCAGTAGACGCCCGCGGAGTCGACGCTGGACATGAATTGCTCGGCGAGCTTCGGCGACGAGGTCAGGATGGCGTCCGTGTGCTTGGAGCCGTGGGCGTTGATGTGGCCGATGGCTTCCTCGATGCCGTCCACCGTCTTCACGGCCAGCGTGAGGCTGAGGAATTCCGTATCGTAGTCCGCATCCCGGGCGTCCTCGATCTTTGCCGACAGATTGAACGACAACTTGTTCGCGAGGGCCGCTTTGCTCTTGGCGTCGCAGCGGAGCACGACCCCTTTCGCCATTAACGCCTCGGCCACGAGTGGGAACTGCGACTCGAGCGCGGGCTGCTGCACCAGGAGAGTTTCCACGCTGTTGCACGCTGCGGGATAGCTAGTCTTGGAATCGACTATGACGTCTACCGCCATCCTTATGTCTGCGGACTGTTCCAGGAAGATAGAACATAGTCCGTCGGCATGGCCTAAGACGGGAATCTTAGTAGCTGATTTGATATATCGTACTAGCTCGTTTGATCCTCGCGGAATAACAAGATCAATGTACTGATCTAGATCCAAGAGTTGCGGGATGACGTCTCTGGTGGTGACGAGTTGAATAGCGCCGTTTGGCACTCTCGTCTTTTCTAAGGCTGCGGAAATGACCTTGGAGATGGCAACAAAAGACTCCGTAGACTCCTTCCCGCCTAGAAATGTTTGTTAGTACCGAGTTTCATGCCCGACATGTCGGATAGTTAGTTACCTTTTAGGATAGCCGCATTACCGGACTTCACGGCGAGTGAGGCAATGTTGGCGATAACTTCCGGACGAGCCTCAAATATGATCAGGAGAACGCCAATTGGGCAGGTAACTCTTGTCAAGTCAAGGCCGTCATCCAGTCTTGTCCGCAGTGTCACCTTGCCAACTTAGAAGAAATTAGCTTCCTACGATAGAGACATGGCCGTGGAGGACTGACTCACCCGGATCCTCGAGGTCCCGCACATCCAGGATGCCCTTCAGCATGTCCTCCCACTTCCCCTTCTTCCCCAGATCTAGCCGCGAGACCAGGCTCTGGCTCAGCTGGCCGTGCTCAGCAGCCAGCCGTGCAACCTCGAGGTCTCGGGCGTTGGCGGCGAGGATCTCATCGCGAGCCTCCGTAAGGCCCGCATGGATCGCTGCTAGCGCATCGTTCCTGGCTGACGCGGGCAGCGTCGCTAGGACGTGTGATGCGCTTTTGGCTGCCTGCGCAGCCTCGAGAGGAGACGCATTTGTTAGAGACATCCCTGCTGCACGATGTTTTATTATGTCGCTTGGGAATTGGGACACTCGGCCTTGTACTTCGAACGGGGTGCATCTGGCTGCTATGATGCCAAGCCAAAATTTTGGGTTAAGTACTTAGAGTATTCATGGTCCGATAATCGCAATGCAATAATACATTCTCAAAAAGCAATTCTCCTCGATCCCCATCCTCAATATTTACTGTCCAATCGAATAAGAACAGTGACACAATCTGTTCAATGCTTGTCACGGTTTTGTTATTCTTTACAGTTCCCATGTTTCTCATCTACCTGGACTTCTCAGATTCTCATACTTCAATCAGCCTTTACCAACGTTAGGTAGTCAATATAAACTACCGAAATAGTAGGGATACTGACATGCCACCTGCATCATGCGCATCATGGCAGCCACAGTTTTCCCATGTTAGCCTTACGTGGTGCTATAGGCCTCGATAGCCCCCACCACATAGGACGCAGAAATGACTCTTTGCAAGCATGTATTAACACAGGTGCAAGCGTACTGGCCAGTTATTGGCCCTGCACGCCATCGACTCCGTATGCCGGTAGACCCTATTCTGCTGTATTACATGACGTACCTCGCATTGTCTACCCGTTGAAGTGCGATATTTTTTGCCGCCGAATGACACCGCGGCCGCCTTCCGAGACGGATCCGGTGTCTGCAGTTCTCGCCGCCGGACAGAGTTGCGACGGCAGCTTGATGTCCGGCCTCGGAGGAACCAACGCGAATATCGCTCGAAGAAGCTCCATTCCAGATACCGAAGCTGCACTTCGAGTCTATGAGAGGCAGAGACCTTCGGTATTACTGATGACTGGATAGCTGCTTAGTTCCTCCTATGTGTAATAGGAGGTGGTTTGACACCATTGTAGACCTCTTCCCCATTCAATATCATAACCGAATTGGGAAACCACCGGCGTGCTAACCCATGCCACCTCCACCCCTAATGCTGTCAGTAAGTGACTGCATTCCCCGTTCACCGGCCGCCCTTACACTATGACTCCCGCAGTGTCAGGGCTCGGTGTCAGCGGAGTATATAAGTGCAGGTACTTATGGGGCATCATCACGCCTCCTATCTCGCTGCTATAAGTTATCCATTGGTAGACCAGACGTCGGTAAGTTCTCTCCCGCAAACCTTGGCTAGCGCTGAAGATCCGCTCTACCTCGTACATTTGACGCTATCTACGTCTTATTTCCGGAATCCTGCACGCGCTCCGGCGTCTTTTAACGTTTTACAAGCATTGCTCTCGTTATTGTCTGTCAGACTTTTTTCTGGGTATGTTATTTTGATAGATCCTATTATCACTAGTCGCAAGTTCCGTTGTTGGCCGACGTCTGTTACGGTCCTATGTGTTTCGCCAGGATCGACATAAACTCGACCGATATAAGAGAACCATTACTATATCGGCTGCGACGGGCCGCGCTTGTAGAATGATGCCCGTTGACCTTGAGAAACAGGATGAGGCGACGCGAGATACCGTCTCCAAGCTGTGTGGGGAGGATGGCGGCGAAGTCAGGCACGAAGTCTCAGAGGAAATAATAGGGGGTACTGCACGTGCCGGCTCACCTCGCGTTGATGATGGTGGTTATAAGGGTGAACTGGAAGGCGTTCACCCTGCTCCGCAGCGCCCTTCTCAATCAGCATCCCCCACTCAGTCCCGAGATCCCGGGATCGTGCCACGGCTTCAGCGGCGAGGGCTGCTGGCACAATTAGCAATAATACCCGAGGTCGAGAGACCGAAGGGGTACTCGAATAGAGTGAAATGGATAATCACCACTTTCACAGCCCTCGCGGGTTGCGCCGCTCCCATGGGCTCTGCTATTTTCTACCGTGAGTACACCTCCCGCCCCCCCTTTTCCTCCCGTTGCACGCCCATGCTCATAGATGCTGTAGCTGCTCTGCCTGAGATGACGAGGGAGTTCGGCGTGTCGCCCACATTAGTGAACTTGAGCATCGCCCTCTACATGCTCGCCATGTCCATATTTCCCTTGTGGTGGTCGTCGTTCTCCGAGACTCTAGGGAGGCGAAACATATATATCGTCTCGTTTTTCCTGAACGTGGTGTTCTGCTTGTTAAGCGGCCTAAGCGTGAACATAGCCATGTTGATCGTGTTCCGAGTCCTCTCCGGCGGCGCCTCAGCGTCGGTGCAGGCCGTCGGCGCCGGTACGGTCGCTGACGTCTGGGAGCCCCAAGAGCGTGGGCGGGCTATGGGTATCTTCTACATCGGTCCGCTGATGGGGCCCTTGATTGGGCCGGTCGTCGGAGGCATCCTGACCCAGTATTATGGCTGGCGCAGCACCGTGTGGTTCCTCACTTGCTATGGTGCCATTATCTTTGTCGTGACCTTGTTCGCGCTGCCCGAAACCCTGCCCAGGAAGAAGCCGACAGCCCCGGCGTCGCAGCCGGGTCCCGCCCTAGACGGGATGCCCAGCCTCTCGCGCGCGTCGTCGACGGCGCGCTCCGTGCAGACGCACACCAGGAAGGCCGCCGCGGCCTTCAAGCGGTGCTTCGTCGACCCGCTCGAGATCGTCACGTACCTGCGCTTCCCGCCGATCCTGTGCACCGTCTACTACTCGGCCATCACGTTCGGGACGCTGTACGTGCTCAACATCGCGGTGCAGGCGGCCTTCTCGCAGCCGCCGTACGGCTTCAGCTCCTTCGTGCTGGGCCTGCTGTACCTGCCGTGCTCGGTGGGCTACTTCGTCACGTCGGTGCTGGGCGGACGGTGGATCGACCGCATCATGGTCCGGGCCGCGGAGCGGGCGGGGCGCTACGATGCCGAGGGCCGCCTCGTCTACCTGCCCGAGGACCGCATGGGCGCCAACGCCTGGATCGCCGCGTCGCTGTACCCGGCGTCGCTGGTGTGGTTCGGCTGGGCGGCGCAGCGCGGCGTGCACTGGGCGGTCCCCTCGGCCGCCAATTTCGTGTTCGGGCTCGGCAGCATGCTCGTCTTCGGCGCCGTCACCACCATGCTCACCGAGTTCATGCCGCGCCGCTCCAGCAGCGGCGTCGCCCTCAACAACTTCGTCCGCAACATCCTCAGCTGCACCGGCGGCATCGTCGGCCAGCCCCTCATCGACGCCCTGGGCGTCGGCTGGCTCATGACCGCCCTAGGCCTCGTTTGCTGGCTCAGCGGGAACCTCGTCATCTGGCTGCTGAGGCGGAACAGCCAGAAATGGAGGGCACAGATGGACGAGGCCCTGAAAAACGGTATATAGTACATACGTACATTGGATAAGCGTATATCTTTGGTACAATACATGGTTGGCGTAGTACATGAGTAGATACGGGTTTGCATAGGACTAGCAGAGCATAGCATTGCATAGCATTTTGGTAGCGCATTTTGATCGCTGTATATATATCTATATATGACAAATATAACGGCATTTGCACAAGGTTTCGCAATCATCTCTACATGCAAATGCACCAGCTCGCCGTTGTAAGCGAGCATCGCCAAAATAAAAACATAATCTATATCCCCCTACGTCTCCGTCGCCTTCGTCTTCTCCTCGTCCTCGGCGAACAGCCTCCCGAGCGCCTCGAGGCTGACGTTGCCGCCGGACAGCACGACGCCGACGTCCCACCCGGCGTCGCCGGCCTCGCGCTCGACGAGGGCGCGGAAGTCCTCGTTGTAGAGGGCGACGGCGAGGGGCACGGCGGCGCTGGGCTCGACGACGAGCTTGAGGCGCTCGAGCAGCAGGCGCAGCGCGTCGCGGATCTCGGCCTCGCCGACGCTGAAGAACCCGGACACGAGCCGCCGCTCGTAGATGACGCCCCAGGGCACGCGGCCGAGCGGCGTCCGCAGCCCGTCGGCGACGGTCAGCGACTTCACCGTCTCGACGCGCCGCCCGCGCTCGAACCCCCGCTTCGCATCGTCGGCGCCCTCGAACCACGGCTCGCACCCGAACACCCGGATCCCCGTGCCCTCGCACGACAGCGCCACGCCGGACAGCATGCCGCCGCCGCCGCAGGGCGCCAGGATGGCGTCGAGGCCCTTCTTCTTCTCCTTACCCCCGCCCTCCGTCGTCGCCGCGACCCGGCCGACGGTGCTGGGCGCCCTGATGACGCGCTCCGGCAGCCTCTCGGCCCTCTCGTCGCTGCCGTGGTGGCGGTGGTCGCTGGCGTCGCCGGAGGCGGCCGCGGCGTGTATCAGGGCGGCGGCGTCCTCCTGCAGCTCGAGGCCGAGCGTGCCCTGGCCCAGCACGATGTCCGGGTGGTCGTAGGGCGGGACGAGGCGGGCGCCCGTCTGCTCTATGACGCGCATGCAGGCGGCCTCGCGCTCCACGCTGGTGCTGCCGCTGAAGACGATGTGGGCGCCGTACCCCTTGGTCGCAGCGATCTTGCTCGGCGTCGAGATGGTCGGCATCACGATGTGCGCCGGGATGCCGCTCTCGCGGGCCGCGAGGGCGAGCGCCTGCGCGTGGTTTCCTGTGTATAGAAGCCTCAGCGGGACGTCGAGGTGAGTGAGGTTTGAAATAAGGGGGAGATATAGTGTGGGAGGACGAGGCAGGGATTGCTATGGGGGAGCGCCGCTAGTCCGGACTCCTCAATGCGCATTGTCGAAAGCTCATCCAACGGCCTCCTTGTCTCTGAGCCATACAAGACCAGGGCGACATATCCCTTGATTGAGAAATAGATACCCAAGAGCTTTTCAACTCAAGGTATGCTTTCACTCACAGCGGTGCAAGCAAATTCCCGTTGCCACACCTAGCTGATGCCAACTTCCCACGGTGGGCAGTCCCCCTTTTCCCCCCTTACTCATATGGTTCTACCCCATTCACTGGCCCCCTTACTCACACTTCCACCCTGCACGCCGCCGCTGAAAAAATGAAATGAGGAAAAGGGGAATAAATCCGAGTTTTACTAAACAAACTCAAGAAACCAACGCGAAATGAAGCGAGCAAAAAAAAAAAAAAAAAAAAAAAAAAAAAAAAAAAAAAAAAGGGAGAGATGCAAAAAAATAGAGAGAGTGGAAAACGTAGAACCCACCACTACTATGCGTAACGACCCCCCTCTCCCTCCCCCCGGCCTCCTCCCACCCGGGCTCGCGGCGCAGCCTCTCGACGGCGTGGAACGCGCCGCGGGCCTTGAAGGCGCCGACGCGCTGGAGGTTCTCGCACTTGAACCAGAGGCGGATGGTGGGGTTCGCCGGTCTCCTCTTCTCCTTACCCTCCCCTCCCCCCTTACCTTCTCCCCCCGTACCTTGCCCGGTGGTGGTGGTGGTGGTGCTGCTGGTGCTGGCGACGTATTCCCATGGGGTGCCGCGCAGGTCGGCGCGCGGAGTCGACGCGCGCGCCGTCAGCGTCGCGTTGGTCAGCGTCGGCGTGCGGTGCACGAGGTGCCGGATGAGACCGTGGGCCTCGATGACCGACTGCCGGGTCAGCGGGGGCGAGGTGGAGGGGTCCGCCATTGTCTCTCCTCTCCCAATTTGATGTTGTGGATCGGTTTCTTGGGAATGAATATCGAATAGCTAACTAGGATAATAGAAAGTGGGGGGAAGGTACCGGGGGTAAGAAAATAGGCAGGCGATGCAGTACTTCTTGGGGTCTGATGAGCCGGAGCGAGTGGAAGTGATTCAAGGGGGGTAGGTACAAGTATGTATGTCTGTCTGTACGGGAGCGGGTGAGTGTGGGGTAGTAAGTAGTCCGGTTATACACCGAATGAAGAAGCTCTCTGTAGGGAGGTGTCTATCGAGGGGGGGACGGATATATATAATGTATATACATATATATATATATATATGCACGTGTCTATAGGTAGACAACTCTGGAAGCGAAATGTCCATGTGACTCATAACCTACGGATACCTCGTTGTAAGCATCGGCTATAGGTTTAACCTTGAAACTTGAGATGATCTGTAGGTCGGAGGGAATCTGGTCAAGCGGGAAACATACGGTTTCCGACTGCTCGGAGCTCTTAGAGTGGGGATTTCCAAGACGCTATACAGTTAACTAACACTGGACGAGCCTTAAGGGCTTGCGTTCTCACATTCAACTCCACGTACTTGGTAGAGAGCAAGGGGCAGCAAAATGCAAACTCGTGGTTCATCAGCCAGTCCAGTAAGGGGGACGACGTAAGACAAGACGAAGTTAATGGCGAACGGAACTACAAATCGAGTTGAATATCGCAATTGACATTTCATTGAAAACCACCAACTTTTGGATTATATCCCATGTACCCTCACAGGAAAGAAAAAGGGGGAATCCTGAATATAAGTATAAAAGTCTCTCGTTCCCCCCGGGGGGTATGTGCCTCAGCCATATTTTCAAGCTGCCATTCCGATAATTTTTAAACGCCCCCCCAAACGCCTTTACTTCTGGTTCTCAGGTCGGAGAGATCTAATGGGGAAGTTAGGTTAGCGACCATGTTTTCGCCTTCATCGGGTGGGAGGGTTCATTAGCATCTCTTACCTCACGGCCTTGCCGGCCTTCCAGATCTCCATGTTGCGGATCTCCTCCATCTCAGCCGCGAACTTCTCCCGGTAGTCCTTCTGGCTGTTGTACTCGAGCGATCGCTTTGTCTCGGTGCCATCTCGGACCGAGTCGTACAGCTGGTTGAAGACGGGCTTCAGGGCGTCCTTGAAGCGCGGGGTCCAGTCGATGGCGCCCCGGCGAGCCGTGGTGGAGCAGGCCTCGTACATCCAGTCCATGCCGTTGGCACCGATCAGGGGGTACAGACTCTGCGTGGCCTCCTCGACGGTCTCGTTGAAGGCTTCGCTGGGACTGTGGCCGCGCTCCCGGAGGACCTCGTACTGGGCGAGGAACATGCCGTGGATACCACCCATCAGGCAGCCGCGCTCACCGTACAGGTCGGAGTAGACCTCCTTCTCAAAGGTGGTCTTGTAGAGGTAACCACTGCCGACGGCGACACCGAGAGCCTGGGCCTTCTCCTCGGCCTTGCCGGTGACGTCCTGGTAGACGGCGTAAGAAGAGTTGATACCACGGCCCTCACGGAAGAGGGATCGGACGGTGCGGCCGGATCCCTTAGGAGCGACGAGGATGACATCGATGTCCTTGGGGACGTCGACCTTGGTGATGTCCTTGAAGACGGGGGAGAAACCGTGGGAGAAGTACAGAGTCTTGCCCTTGGTCAGCTGGGGCTTGATGGCGGGCCAGGTCTCGGACTGGGCAGCATCACTGAGCAGGTTCATGACGATGGTGCCCCGAGAGATGGCCTCGTCGACCTCGAAGAGGTTCTTTCCGGGAACCCAGCCGTCTTGTTGGGCATCCTTCCAGGACTGGCCGTTCTTTCGCACACCGATGATGACGTTCAGGCCGTTGTCACGGAGGTTGAGGCCTTGGCCGTGACCTTGGGAGCCGTAGCCGATGAGGGCGAGGGTATCGTCCTTGAAGTACTCCTGTGGGGCGCTATATTAGCTCTATTGTCCCTTTTGCATTCGCTCTGTAGGTAGCACGGGATATTGTGACTCACCAGCAGCTTCTCCTTGGGCCAATCGGCACGCTCTGCGCAGTATTATAATGTAAGCAAGACTGTACCAAACACAGACATCATAGACGACTCGCAATCCCGAAAATGAACTTACCATAGACCTCCTCGGGAGTGCCGGCGAAGTCGATGGTCTTGACACCACGGACCTGCTGCTGGGCAATACCGGCGGCGACAGGCCGGGCCTGCTTCGCAGTAGCTCTGACGAGGCTGGCGGCAGCGACGAACGAACGTCTCTGGGCAGCCGGAGAGGCCAATTGACGTGCCAACTGGCTACGGAGAGCCTTGGAGAAGCCGCGGGAAGCCATGATGGAATGTGTGAAATGGGAGAGGAGTGGAGATTGGGAGGGAGGGAAGGAAGGAAGTATTGGGGAAGAGTATTATTATTATATGCTCCGTATATATTGGGGGAGAAGTATGATGATATACCTCCAGTCCTTTTCTTCGGAGTCGAATCGCAAAGGGTCAGAAATTTGAATTTTTGCCGGAGGGTCCAACCTTGCTAAGTTAGCAGGTCCCTGCAGCCAGCAGCGGGGGGGACGGTGTGTGTTTGTGCCTGTGTATGTAGTCGAGCTCGGAGCTTTGAGGGCAGCGATGTCGGCGGTCGACGGAACCAATGAGGGGCAAAGGGAAACCAATACTGTAAGTTAGTGGGGTACTGTACTGTATTGGGCTTTTGCTGAGTTGGGGTTACTGTAGTTATATATGTAAGGCATGTAGGTATGTTGGTATGTAGCTTGTACACAATCTCGAAGCAGGCAGTTAGGTACACAAGCCAGGCAAAGGCAGGCCTCGCAGCTACAGCCTACCAGCTACTACGAAGCCTTACCTAGCACTCACTGCCTAGCACTACTAGCGTTGATTCCCCATTCTGATTGTTCACCAAAAACGTCTCGTCCTGTATGATTGGATCATTCCTGAATATGTCGGCGCACTAAAGAAAAAGGCAACCCCGATAAGCAATTGCAACAATTGACACCCCCTTCCTTCTCGAAGGCTATTAATTACATTTTGATAGTTCTATTGCTTCGATGCGAGAGTGTGTACTTTAATCGACGACCCAGATCCTTCGTGTATAAGATCTTGTATGTCCATAACAATATATGAATTATGCGAGACGGGACATCCTCTGCAAACAGCCATACTTCGGCTGCTTCTACTAGCTATAAATGTGCCCGCCCTGGTCGGGTTTCCTATATCTACCGTAATGAAACCCAGCGATTCCATACGCGACGTCCCACGCCTAAAGGTCCGAAGAAACCTCATGCTGTAAAAGCTCCCTGCTCCCCCGCTTGACAATATCAAGCAGCCGCCCGGCTTAAGGGCTCTCAAAAGTGGATGCCGCTCAATAAACGCCACTGCAAGTCTATTCGCAAAACTCATCTGTAGCCTACCAATCTGGAACCAACCCCTGCTTCCTGGTCTCAGACCTTCTTCCACGGCCACGGTCCACGGACGTGGTGTATAGGATCGAGGCTATAGGTGGGGGAGAGCAGTATTATGCCATCGTATCGAATTCGGGGCATACCCCAAGCAATAACTTGCCGGTCCATGTATGTGCATAGACTCGCACCAGTCTTAGACCTTGTTGAAGACGACGCGGTCGTAGGCTACGCCGCGTATGGCGCCGCCCCCCATGGCCGTGCGGACGTTGCGCCGGAAGTTCTCGCGACTCGACCTCAGGTCTTCGGCGGCCTCCTTGTTGAGCGGATCAGAGGCGTTGGGCTCGAGGAACAGGAACTGCAAGCCCACGATGACGGCGTTGAGGTTGAGCACCGGCTTCCAGTCCTCGCGCAGGATGTTGAGGCACACCTTGCCCTCGAGGTCGATGTTGGGGTGGTAGATCTTCTGTTGGCACCGCACCTTGGGTGGCTCGTGCGGGTAGTTCTGGCTCAGGTTGAATGTAAATGTGAACCGGCCCCCGTGGTAGCAGCCCTCGTCCGGCTTGATCTCCAGCACGAAGTTAAGGATGTCGTCCGCCTCGGGGAAGTCCACCTTCATCGTCTTTCCTAGCGCCAGCTCCGAGATGTCTATACACCGAGGGAGGGGGCAAGAGCCCGTCTCGTCAGCCTGGGTACGCGGGGTAGACAGGGAAATAAGAAACAGAATAGAGACGTCGGCGGCATGCTTACCTTTCTGCACGCGCAGTTGGGCTGCCGTCACCTTCTTCTTCTTGCCCCCGGCGGCCCCATCAGCGTTTTCTTTTTGCTGTTGCTCTTTTTTCTACCGAAGAACGTCAGCCTCTCCCCACAGAGTAGTGCTCCCATCTAACGTACCAGAGACCAAATTTTCAACATCTTGATCGGTTGTGACGCGAAAAAGGTCGTGTGTGTCGACGTAACGGAACCAGTTTATATGCTGACGGGAGGCAAATGATGCGGCAGCGAACTTGGGCGGCGATGTACTCGGTCGGCGTCGAACTCAGATGGTGACAAAATCGGCGTCAAAAAACCTGGTCAAAGATCTGTTTATCGTATAAATTATCGTCGTCGAGGTGAACGTGCAGAACGTATAAGTATAAGTTTCCGAAGTGCCTGGTACGAGTTATCTCGGCGAAGTTAAAGTGACGGGATGTTAGGTAAGGTCTGTATGTATGTAAGAAGGTTGTTGTAGTTGTGGGTACCTGATTAATCGCCACATGCAGTAACCCAACAAGTTGTATGTACTTGTACCTGGTAGATTGAATAGAGGGGCAATTTGGTGACCTGACGCTGATTGTTACCCACTGCGGTTAATCTACTGACTGATAGGGCTGCTACATTGATCACGTGGTCTCGCGACTTACATTAAACACATCCACTTTCAGTTACAGTGCAGGGGTTCATTCGCTCGATTGCCCTCATTGTCCCTGGCCTGGCCGGACAATCTTCGGCGTTAAAGCATAAATGGGATCCATGATTCATGATACCTTATACCTCTGCCCCTTTCTTGGGAATGCATCTCAACACCATGAAGTTAGGTGAATATGATATTATGATTTGAAGGGCATCGTTAGTAAACCGTCCATGATATCATTTAAAACTGTTTTAATCCTTATGATTTGATACAACTGTTTGCGCATATTAGCAGCACCGGGTATCAACCTACTACGGCTTCCTCACGTCGTCAGGGGTAAAATATTACTCAATACGTATTCACAGGCTATATACACACTATATGCAATGGCGACAGACCAGTCCAGATCCTAGGGCCGTGAGCCCCAAACCTCGTCCCTCGTTTATGCTCAGACTTCCACGCCAGTCCTGTGTTCCCTCCTGAGCTTGTTCCTTCCCTCAAACCGTAGCTGGTTGGATATAATACAGATATGGCCCTACATAGGCTGCTAATGGTACAGGGCTACTCGTCGAGATGGGCGAGTTCGGTATACCTATAGTACAAGGTTGTGTAAGAAAAGAGTGATATCAGATAACTAGGGCTTCGTACTCCCAAACCACCTCCGAAGAAAACGAACAAAGGGAAAACTCCAGAGATCGTCGGGGTAAGAAAAGAGTCGGCCGTAACTGACAGATGAACGGGGGCATGGTGCAAATATCGGGCATGGAGGAGAGCAATAGAGAAAGAAATATCAATGCAATGCTTTTTGGGTATCTCAGCGGCAGCCACCACCAGGTGCTAAAGGAAATATGGATATGTCAGTCCTATTGATTCAAAACCCCCTGAAGGGGTCGTCTCGGAAAAAGTCTTCTTCGGCGCCGGTCCTGCTGCTTCCCCCGTAGTTCGAGTCCGTCGTGGCCGTGGCGCGGGTGCCGCGGGAGGCGTAGCTGTCGCGGCGCCCGCTGCGGCTGCGGCGGCGCCTCATTTCCTTGCTCCGCCGGCGGGCGCGGTACCGCCACTCCCCGCTCTCGTCGGGGTGGTCGTCGAAGCGCGGGAACGTCAGCGGACTGATGAAGGCCTCCATGCGTACCGTACCGATGGCCTCGAAGAAGTTGTTGTTCATCGGCGGCCGCGACGACGCCTCCGAGGTGCGCTGCGAGATCACCGAGTCTTGCCCCCACGTCATGTTGCTGGACGCCTGGTAAGTGTCCGATATGCCCCCCGTGCCGACGCTGTTGCCGGCTGTGCTGTTGCTCGGGGTGTGGTAGGAGGCGTGGCTAGGGCCTGTCGGCGACGAGAAGCCACGGAAGGACAAGGGAGGAGGCACGTGGCCGCCCGTGTTGCTTCTCTTCCGCCCGTGCAGGACCACCTGGTTGGCCCGCTCGTCGACTCGTCCATGGAACCGCGGGATGATAGGCGGCTCTGCGGCTTCCATCGATAGCTCTCGGTTATGGATCGGCGTTGGAGTAAAGGTGTCGGACTTGAACGACGTGAGAGCCTCGTCGAGCTGACTGGTCTCGATCGTCCGCTCGGCTTGTATAGCCATTGCTGGATTCTTTCCCTTGGTTAACTTTATTGAATCTCGGATTCCGCCCCTCTTGGATCTGATTCGTGGAACGTCGAGCTCTGGCGCACCATTTTGTGGCGCTTGCGGTGTTGGTAGGATGTCCGGCACGGACTGTTGAGAATGTGCAAGGAAGGACAATGCAGTGAGCCACAGGTAGTGGCGGTCTGCTGTCGTCGCCGTGAATTTCAACGCACGTTCGGGTGTTAAGATCAGAATTGAGCGGTTGAAAACTTGGGTGGCCCCTTTCGGTGGCGGATTATCATCCTTTACATCCAATACGGATTGAATGGTCACTGAAAAATATGTCAGCTCGGTCTGAAAGCGCATGCAAGTACTTCAACGACGTACGTTTTCGGCCAGGCTTGCCCATCAGAGCACTACCGGATTGCGGCTGCTTGCTGCTCCATAGGATGGCACGTTCATAAGGAGCGAGCCACACCCAGCGCTTGTGACGGTCATTGCTGTTCTCCTCGTTTCGACTGGCGCTATCTGCCATGCTAAATGACTTGCGCCGTCTAATGTATTTGAACATCCATTCGCCGACCATGGTCTGTGCGATGGCGTCAACCACGCCCGGGGCTTGTTGAGAGCTGCCAGCAGCAGATTCTCTGTTGGTGTTGTCGGTATATGCCGTATTAGTCGATGGCTGCGACCTGTGGCTCCGGTATCGTGATGCGCCGTCACGGCCTCGGGGCGAGGTAAGATGGGTGCTCGGAAGAGGCGAAAGGCTGGGACTATATGGTGCTTCCGTGGAAGGTGACATTGGCGGTGGCGGCGGACGTGGTGGCGAGCGGCTTGACTGCCTACGGTGCCTCGGGTTTCGAGGCATTGCTGCCGCAGAACGGACTTTGCGAATGCTATTCGATCTGTAGACACCGCTGCCCTTAGCACCCCGACGGTGGGAGCCCCCACCCTTACTGGGAGGGCCATGTGGGATATCGCTAGGTGCACTCCCGCTGATTGGCGGTCTTCTTGAGCTCGCTCGCGTGGGAATGGGGAACGGAGGATCGTGGCTGTCTTGCAGGTTGGGACTTGGAGATCGGTGTTGGTGGGAGGCGATGCCACTCTGGATCATAGCTGTCTTTCGCATAGCACCCGCCCGGGATACAGTGCCCGCCGTGGTGGATTTATCCGCTGCACGGGCCGGTACCTTCGATGACCTCCCGGCGGTAGCATCCCGACCACCAGGGATATTAAAACTGCTATAGACTTCGGGCCCTCCGGCGGCCTGTTTCACGACACTTATGGGTTGTATGTTCACCATTCGAACCTGCTCGGGCGACTCAGAGCTTGACCGTGCCATCGATTTCCTGCCAGAACCGCGTTTCGGTTTCGGAGCCGAAAGAGCAGTGCGGAACTCAGCATCGCTTCCGTCGATGTCATCAAAGCCTTCACCGTCTTCGGAACTTTCGGCTTCGAAGCCGGCAAATAAGCTGCTGATGCGATGTGGTCGCCTCATAGGCGCCTTCTCGTTGGACAGCGGCCCGTCATCGTTATTTCCCGGATAAATATCACGGGTCTCGCTTTCAACCGAAATCGGCGACATCGGGTATGCCGGTGGCGATGAAGGGATCCCGTCAGGGAAGCTTCTTTTGGTGATCAAGCGGCGAGGGTTTCGAGGAGGGACGTTTCCTGGCACGGGTGTGAAGTCTGCGCTATCCTCAACCGCAACCACATTTGGCGACGCCGGTCTTGAGGAAATAGCAGACGGGTGTAGGTGTGGAGGCAGTTTGTCGAGCCTTTTGTCGATCCTTATTTCTTCTGTTTGTGTAGCAGTTGACGTTGACTGGGCGGTTTTAAAGATAGAAACCTGGCAGCCGAAATCCTTGACATACTGGGGCAACCGATGCTCTTGTGGTGTTGGCGAGCGACTTGTTGGGGGAATAACGCTGATACTTGGAATGGGCATGGTGAGGAAAGGGGCAGATGGCTCAATAGGCGCCGCGTCCGTCTGAATAGCGGTAGATGTCATTTGAACCGGAGTAGGTTTGTCCTCAGCGACGGGCAGGGTCTTCGTTCGCGCAGGCGATACTGGCGTCCTCTGTGGACTTAATGGATCGTCCAGGGTTTGAGACGCAGACGATACCATCAACTTCCCTATAACCGGTGATTCAATCGGGAGAGGTCTGGCCAGCTGTACCCGCTTGCGCCTCTGATTGGCCTCAATCTCCATTTCACCTCGGTGTGGACTCTCGATGTCCATGGTCTTCTCGAGTTTGATCGCGCGCTCTGGAGTAGACGGTTCCGAAACGGCTCCCTTAGCCGATGGAGGCGGAGAATATTGAACACCAGAATCCGTATACTCAACCGGGGGAGAATACTGAACACCAGAGTCCGCATACTCGACCGGCGGAGAACATTGGACACCAGAATCCGAGTACTCAGCCTTGACCGCGGAAATTTGACTCTCATCATCCTCGCGAATCCCACCTTCGAGTCTCTCCAGCACAGTGGAATTCATATAAAGTCTTCCGCGTACCACGCTTCCCGGACGGACCTGGCTCTCAATGCTTTGATTTCGGGCGTGAGATTTTGAAAACACACTGTCACGACTGAAATTCCGGTTGTGCCTGATTGAAAACGCGCTCTGCCGGCCATCGATGTCAGTCTGGGAGTCGCTGTCGTCATCGAAATTGAGTTCATCAGCAAGGCTGTGACCGTTAGTCTTGCCCATGCCGCCGCTCATCGTTGAATATTGAACGCTGTTCCGTATGCTCATCGACCGGACGCTGGCCGCGTCATTCTCCCTACCAGCTTCTTCCTCCTCAGCCTCAGGTCCCTGATTGGCTCCACTCATTTGAGACGCCTGGAAGGCTGCCACTTCATCGAGCACCGCCTTTAATCGACTTTCGGCAACATGAAGCTTACGCTCGTACTTGCGCCTCTCCTCTTCCCAGTCGTCCTTTTCCTTGGCCCACAGGTCATGCACTCTCTGCGAGTCCTCTTCCTGAGTTTTAAGCTTCTTTTGACTAGTTTCTAGGCGCTTCTTCGTTTCTGTTAGAGTCTCGACAGCTTCATCGCGCTCGCGCACCAGATCTCCCATCGCAGTCGATGTGCCCCCTTCGAGAAGGGCAAGCTGTCGTTTTAGAGACCTACTTTCCTTCGTCGTGTTGGATAAATCCATCTGCAAGGTCTCTTGTTCCTCCCGGGTCGTGTGAAGAGTCTCCTCTAGGCTTTCTATGATCTTGAGCTTATCCTCCTGGTCTCGGCGCAACGCCAAAATCTCTGATACGAGGTTGGCGTGGAGGGTCGGAGTAAAGCGCCGAGGGTCCAGTATACTGAAAGACTCCTTCATGGTGACTTCCTTCGATGACCGCTTCGTACTCTTCTCGGTCCAATCTCCGGGTGGCAACGGCGGAGGGGACGAGGAGACACCTGGCGGCGTGGCGGACCGCCGAGACCTTCTCGAGGTCCGTGAAGGGGTCCTATAAGGAGTATCCGATGGTGTCGGCAGCGTCGCAACTGCAGCGCTGCAGAGCTCATCTTCGGTCTCCCACGCAGTCATGGCTGCCGCTCACCGCCGTCACGAGATTCCTGGAGACAAAGTCGTTCCACCTACAAGACGCGCACTCAGTGTGAGTGGGTCAATTGCTATGTAGTGGTGATTGTCGTCGGCAATGCACTTGATCCCTTAGAGGGACTCAAGCAAAACGTCCGCAACTCTAACCCCTTTTGGTAGTGGGGGCGCTGACGGTTGAGCACACAGCAAGATCCCTTGAATGATAGACCATCACTGGAGGGCCCCAGAATTAGCATGAACTTCATGTAGTAAAATGCCCGAGCGGCCTGATGAGAGGATGCGTAGATAATAATCAGCTTCGACATCTGAACTTACAAGAAGGTCCAAACCGAAGGCACCAAAAGCCATGAATCTAGAGAAACTCGAATGTCAGAAACTGTCGCTCTGCAGCCCAGGATTATCATGTCGAAACCGTCTCTCTCCACGACTAAGATTCATGTTGCGCCGAATCGTTCCAGAAAGGCCCAGGATCGTACTCTGCCTACCTCAAAAAGCGTGGAGCGGCCATAACACTCACCTTAGCTTCTGTATTATACCGTATCATAACAGGAAATCCGGGTTACTTCGCAATAGCTCCGCCGCTAACAGTCGCAAATGCTCAAGGATATGATCGGTTGAAGTGAGGCTAATGGGTATTCCGCAAAGCCGGCAAGTGATTTTGAGCGCAGATTATTATTCTGATTCTTGCGCGTAAATGGCGAAGCCACAACAACCAAAGGGCATCTCAGACAGTCGTGTACCTGTAGCGAGACAGAGATCCGGAAGTGTCGGAACATTCAGGTCTCGGTGGCTACGGTTATTACTGATTCGTTAGCGAATTTGGTGCAGATTACGGATTGAGAGCTCGGACTCTCTAGTCTAACTTCTAAGACACGTCGATCTCGCTGGATACATTATGCGCATTTGTGCTTACCTCGCCACCGGTGCTGAACTTGTAATCGAACGAGAACGAACAACCTGACATATGTCGGCACAAGGCACTGATAACTGTTCGCGCACTCGCCGAGTCTCAGGTTGTGTTATCCTATTGCTGGTCTGGGGATTGTGCTCAGTTTCGCCCTCCCGAGGCTGGCGAAACACCACGCTCGCTTGGAAAAAGAAAGATGGGCGCAAGAAAGAGCAGCCAA
The DNA here is from genome assembly GCA_004155925.1 of Monosporascus sp. MG133. Classification (NCBI taxonomy): domain Eukaryota; kingdom Fungi; phylum Ascomycota; class Sordariomycetes; order Xylariales; genus Monosporascus; species Monosporascus sp. MG133. The sequence goes on along the minus strand of QJNX01000066.1, from coordinate 144,734 downwards.
CAAGTGATGTGTCAGAAGAGGAGTTCGCTTCACCATTAGGCCATCACCTCGCCCTCGTATCTCCAAAGATCGGATGAGAGGGGTTCAACGGAAGGTAGAACTCGCTGGCCCCAGATGATCAAGATGGTGATCAGAAAGAAAGACATGGGATAACATTAGATGACATGATACCCACGAGCTTACGGGCATTTTTTGACGGACACGAAGCTAAACCTAGCGCATCACGGGCTGCAAAGTGATGGATGCCGACTTCAGAACCGGGGACCCAATACGCGTCAAATGGAATGCGAGCATTTCTATCCATGGCACCCCTAGAGAGGTATCTCTACACTTAATTTCGTATGGGACGGTACAAGCCTCGTCTAGAAACTCGAGTGCCACTGGTTAACGCAAGATTGTCAGGATCAACGGGCTTCCAAGCCGGCGGTAGAAAAGAGCATGTCTACGAGGCCTAGGTCCGGGGTCCCTGTCTAGTGTATCGCCCTGAAATGACGTGGGAAAGGGGGACAACAGGGCAGACTGGGCAAGGCGAAAAGCCTGGCAATTAGAAGGATGTCTAAAAAGGAGACAGGCTTGAAGCGCGGCAACTTGATTGTGGAATTGAGTGGGGGATGCTAATGAGAAATGTAGAATGAGATGGACCCACAGATAGAATAGGAGCCATTCTGGTCATTGAATGTCGTTCGCCGGAGGAAGATGATTGGATTTGAAGAGGCAAATGGGAGCCAAGATAAGGGAAATTTGTTATACAGTCCCCGGGGTATTCTTAAGTTGGTTACCTCCACCGGGTCCACTACAGAGCCAAGTAAACTTCCCATATAATTTGTACGGGAATACGCATGCTCTGGCGGGTTTTTTGCCAGTGCTTGCTGCTATCGTAAAGGTGACAGAGATCCATCTTGGCCGAAGTGGCCAAGCATATTCCATACAATTTCCAGAGGAGTCTACCTTTTAGCCTTACACGGCATATGGTGGGCCAGTTGGGGTAACTACAAAGAATATCCCTGGGAGTTGTAGGTACATTTCAGGACTGAGGGATTGGCAGAGGGGCGAGAGACAAAGTGTTTGCCTGCGATACGACGTATCAGGGGTCCTGGATTTGAAATCTAACTCGCTACAAATATTCGATCATATCATACGTGTATGGTGACAGGATGAGGATTCGACGAGAGTTCTTTTGCTAATAGACGATTACCTAGCACTCCACAGAGCTAATCATCAAAAGTGTTCAATCCCCAATGAGAAAGCCACCGGCGTTTTCTCCTTGGCAGTTTGCAATTTCGCCCAATGGAGATCACTTACCATTCTGGGTATGCCCGGGCCTATCACCACCGGGGAAACCTTGACCAGCTCTTCTTTGGGTTAGGCATTCCAGCAGTGGGACCTGCTCTGCATATTGCATGGCATTGATCTTGATTGCATATCGCACTTACATAGTAAAGTTAGGTGCCACTCTGTCCAAGAACTTACACGATATAAGGCCGCGACGTAGAGTAGACATGAACGATGATTCTCCTTTACCTCCATATTGTCGACGTATATACCCGGCGGCACTGCATACTATAACCTATCCGAAAGGCACAAACTGCGTTCGTACGTAACGCGACAGGATGCCCCTGCCTTTGTGGTTGGCGCGCACCAGAATCACCGTCGCCAGAAATGCCAGACGTTCTGGTCTCGAAGCGGCTGAGGACTTGCGGCTGGGGACTTGCGGCTACTGCTATGTAAAGACCTCGCGTAACCTTTATCGTAGTAGGCAGCGGGCTGTTTTGATGGACGATTGCCCACACAATTGGCCCCTGTAGTTCCTGTAAGTCTGTTTCTATTCCAACGAAGTATAGCGCCCCTAATTTGTGTTACTTAGTATGTAGCACGGGAACTTGGTCTAGGCTGTCTTGTAGCATAGCGAGGGGGTCGTCAAGAAGTGCGACGCCGTGGCGTGGCTTGAGATTGTGCCTTTTGTTTTTATGCATGGAAGCCTACACCCGTGGATTTGGGTAATTATCCCACTCTGCAACCAACAAAATTTCGAGTGATCAAAAGCTGCATGCGGCTTGCCCTTACGTATCGACGTTGGCAGGCAGATGCTGGACGAGGATCCCTTTCGGGGTTGCGCACGGATACAATAAAATATCTCGGGTCTCGGCTGTCGACTCCGCCCCAATCTGGTGCCCTGGTCCGTCTCCATCCAGCACATGCGATGCGAAGTGCCACCAACAGGGGGATGAGCCTAGGGCTCTTCTAAGAGCGTTTTGAGAACTCCCAAGTTGCATATGTAAATCACGACGACCTATATCCATTTTACTCTTAATTCCAGTGTGTGAGCTAAGATATAGGCCTCTTCCAACGAGACCAACATAAGTCATGAGCAGTCAGGCTTCTCTTTCTCCGACAGGAAGGTAATTGGAGTCAAACAAGCATGCCCTGGCGTTCTCGAGAATCTCAACCACCAACAGGTTCCGTCCACATCGAATCATTACTTTGACCGCACTAAACGCCTTTTAGAAACCTCACTGACGATCATCATCACCCCGGAAAATCAACCCCGCTAAGTGATCAAGCGTGGGAATTCAATGTTGAAACATATTGTCCTTTTTACAACCAGTTACCAGCTGTCCCTCTAGTTTAGGGTTATGGTTACGCCCTGGGGGTGTCTAAGGGGGCCGTCTCGCCGGCCCCCCACTGTGATATATGGTTGATTTTTACAGTGGTATTGGCAGTAATGTTTGGTGGGTGGTGGTGGTGTAATGGCGGAAGTACCAACTCTGTCCGTGCTCCTCACTTTAGTGTGTATGGGGCAGAAGGTGATAAGCGGTAGGATTGCCAAAAGGCGTTTAGTGCGGCCAAAACCGCGATTCGATACGGCGCACCTAACTGGGACGACAGGTTCTGGTGCCACGAGGGATCCCTCGTATCAGATCTCATCCAGTTGCTTATTCTCGTTGCCGATCGATTAAGCCTCCACAGAGTCTTACGCTCGGCCCCTTGTTTTGTTGTGCGAGGAGCCCGGTATATACGGAGCCCTTGGGCTAACAATCACCCGTTGCGGCTTGTACTAATATATCTAAACTGCGAAGCAATTAACTTGGAATCACGATAAGAAGATACATATTCTATCGGAAACAGATTTGGGGGGATTACAAGACCCTCTCACAAAGGATGAGGGGTTGGGTGCACGTATGGTGCAGATACAAGATAGGGCGGACCGTGTATCAAGGAGATTACGCTTGCGGCTGAGATGATTTTGGTACAAATCCGGAACTACATCGCTCCGCAATAAGCTCATCTCATCCACTGAGCCGATTCCCACTCTACATACGAGGTAGGAGATATACCTATTGTATAACTAATGACGAGGGGCCTAGCTTTATATACAATACTATCTTCCTATAGGTACGTGAACGGGGGTTTATCCCGTTGCCCAGGTGGCGCTATAAGCAGGCTGACCCGGGACAGATCCGGCCGAGAAGCAAATCTCATTGCCCTGTTCCAGAAAACATGACCCAAGGATTCTTTACTAATATTATCAACTGCTCAGGCAGTTCAGCCATGTGCTTGACTGAGCGAGTCTCGCGAGTTCCGGGCCCTTGAAGTCCACTCACTCACTCAACTGATCAATCAGATAATACCAAGCAGATGGACGAACAAGGCCCTACCAAAGCTCCGGGGACTACTTCCGGACTGCTCTCTCCAATCAACAGCCCGGGATACACCCATCTAAGCCGTTGAAACAAAGAGGACATTTCCGCAACCGGCTTTTTACATACGTATGCACGGGAATCACATACCCTTTTGCGTAAGCAGCCGTAAGGAAGGCCGTGATATCGAGCTTGGAAAAATCAACGTACATTTTTGTATGTAAGGAAGTCACGTCCCTCCATCCGTGCGAACGGAAGCCCATCATAGAGCGAGAGCTCGTATGTCAGGTAGCCACAAGTACAGAGTTAAGAGGGGATACCAATGCCCCTAAATCAACCAACCAGACAACCGAGCCTACAGCGTTGCATTTCGCGTGTAGAAACGCAGGTGGCCATTAAGGTAGGTCGATTTTAGCGCCTATGTGCCCCGTATCCACCCACTCTGGAGATGCATGCAACGGCCATGCAACGGCCATGCAGCGGCCTCCTGCCCGCATGTAAATGCCTGCATAAACCCCACTCACTTACCTAATGATGCTAAGACCCGACATCGAGCTCCAAAAAAGGGACTGGACTTTCTACCTAAGGTTGACGTCGGGAAGGTCGACGAGGGGGTGGCCACGCATAATATTCCGTGATTCCCAAGATCCCGACTTACTACGGGGTGGTGAGCTTGCTGGCAAAGCGATCCTGCGAACCAACCATCACACCTCCTTGCCATCATCATCACAGCGACAATGAAATTGTGACCTAGAAGGGGGAGCATCCGGATAAACGTTCCGCGTACGACACCACCCTCGGTCGACGGGTCGGGCCATTTTAGGCTCCAGAGATTCAGCCTGAGTCCTGCTCTCCGTGCTCCCCCTACTCCCCCTTTATATCTTTATCGAAGGCAGCAGGCTCATTGTGATCGACGACCAGTGAACAGCCCAGAACGTCTGCCTAATATATTGGTCGAGACAGGCGGAACCGCCGTCGTTGTGCGATATGCGTCTGTCTCGGCTGCAGTCAGTTGCGAAACGCCTTCGTCGTTCATGGTCGAGGAGCAACTTGGGCATCGTGGAGGATCGCGCTGCGACTTCCACGATCTTGCTCCGGGCGCCTTCTTATGGTGGCCTTCCCTGTTTGCTTCGATGTGATTGAGCGGTCGCGCTGCGGCTTTCTGCAGTTGCTACGGTCTGGAGAAGAAAGCCGACCGTCTCATGGTGTACGAAGAACATGAAATGTCCCTGAAAGTGCTGGTCGAAGCGCCAATCTATATCCGCGGTAACAATGCTATGTACCTGACGGACACCTCAGAAGCTTGGGGCCTGCAGTCTTCACGTTGGTATCTCGGCACATAAACTATGCCAACCAACCTGACACTCGCTATGGCATGTCCCAGGGCAATTCGGTGGGGTTTCTTGAGCGCCAATAGACTTAAATGGTAACGCTTTGCTAGTCCGTAGAATCATAGAATAAAAGCCGGGTCGACCCTAAATGTCTATCGCCAGGGATCCAACCGCCCTGGCTCTCAATGTTGTTCACAGCAATTTGCAACATTTCGATACATTTCCGATATCTTTGCCTAAACAAGGTCACGGACCGTAGTAGACAATACAAGGTTTCGCGGCCCGGTCGTCTTTTGACGAAGTTATCTCTCCATATATTCTGATACCACCCGAGGTCATTTATTACACCAACGAGGGACCTGCTACACGGAAGCTACATCTCCATGGTTAGGCCGCTGAAGCCATAACTGATCAGTGTCTATTCATTACCGCCCCAGCCAAGGGTCCAGCGGTTCCCGGCACGCACGAACTCGTAATACCGCGGAGCTGTCTCGCCACTGTTGGGCGAACGTAGCCCAATCGTCGCGCTTCAGTGCGTTCAGGCGGGCTCGCAACGACCCCGGGAGACGCTCGTATTCTGGTGATCAATCTTCTCTCTGGCCGGCCTGACTGGTTCTTCGTGGACGGTGGATCTCCAGTCGACCGCCGTACCGAATACGTCGGAGGTCAGAACCTTGATACCCTGGAGAGAAGCTGGAGTTTCTGTTGACATCTGTGTAGTGCTATTCTAGATATTTGCCGAGTAGGTTGCATGTCGCCGGCCCAATAGAGAGAGGTTTTTAATCATCTCGGCATCAAGTGGGGGGGCAATGGTGCTAACGCATGGAGTGTCGGGGCGGATAGGGCCAGCTACACAGTAGTATACTCCAAATGACGAGCAACGATACTCCAGCTATTGCCGCAGACGGCTCACTTTCAATTTGGGACGGGCATATGTTAAGAGGCTCCCAGGTGCTGGCCATTCTTAATGCCTCGTGGCTATAATGCTGACGCGTATGTATTAATGACTCCGATGAGCCACCATACTTTCCCCGCCTCCCCCTATGACCCAGACGAACATGTGCACCGCTTCCTAAGTAGCAGCCGTCATCAGCCGTGGCGCCTGGGAGAAGTAGGACCGAAACATACGTCCCGCACTAGAGCGTATAACGCCAACCTTGAGAAAAAGCACCACGCCTTCAACGGCTTCCTGCCGCGCCTCGCCCCGCCTCGCCCCGCGAATAAGGTTCGCGGACCATGCGAGGCGCCAGGCCGCCGAGGCTACCCCGAAACCCTTTACCATGGAGGGTCCGACGCCAAGACGGCAGCCGGCATCCCAGGAGGTGGGGTTAACGGAGGGCGGCCGTCGGAAGGGCCGCATTGGGACGTCGCGGCGAGCTGCAGGTTTCTGTGGGGAAGGTGAGTCAATCTCTGACCTGGGTTGCCCGCCCCCGTCGTCGTCATCGCCGTCGTGTTTTGAGGGGGTGGAGCGCCCCTGGTCTGCGGGCCCTCGTAGCGCGAGACGTCGTAAGCAGGACGCCCTCTGAGATGCTGTTTCTCGTGGCGCACGGGCTGCTCTCGGTGGGACGGTCTGTTAGAGAGAATGGGGTGACCCCTAATGTATCTTGCTCGCTCGTGTTCTTCCTTTGCACTTCAGGGGGCTACCCTGATAGGGACTGACTAGATAGACTAGTGTGCATATGCATACATGCGGCTCCGTTCGCTACGACCTAGGAGGCCTCCTTGTAGACTGCGTGCCATACGGGGCCTTCTAGCAAGGCCGGGACCTTACCATTGACCGTCTAGCTGCCACTTATGTCCATCTTGAGAGGTCCCTAACTAGTACACAAAGCTGGCAAGTCGTGTAGGGACCTCTGTAAGGTATTTAGCTGTTCTCGGCGTAGAAATAGGGAGTCAGGACTCGATCTCGGAGATTCATGAGGTAGAGGCGATGGATTAAGTGCTCCTCCGGGCCTGGAAAATGGTCATTCTAACATAGTACTCCCCGCATAATCAATATTGGGTACCTTCAATACCTGAAGCACTTGTGTTATCATGAAACACCGAAGGTTCTTGCAGCCTCGTTCAACTGGGGTAGCTGGGCTTGGGTGAGGCACGCAAGTCTAGCGGTGGTAGCCAAGCTTATGAATATACCCAGTGTCCCCCCTGATGTGTGACATAGATATTGGTCTATGGCAAGAGCGCACTTCGGTAGAGGATAGTCGATGTCCACGACTAGATTAGGCTGCTTTTATGAAGTGCTCGATGACAAGACAGTCCTTCGCCATGAAAGCCTGATATGAGAGAAGCCATCATAGGCAGTGAACATGTACGAGCCTGATCCGTCCGCGAAAGGCTGAACAGAACTCCTTAGCTCTAGAGCCACCAAGCTGGTCCATAGCAAGAAGTAATCGCGCCTGATATACGTATATCTTGCTCTCTCCGAGGCTTACTTCTCTAAAATGAGCAGGCTGTGAGAGCCCCCCTCGGCAGCTAAGATGCAATCTGAAGGCGCCCCCTGGCTCCACCTATAGGTAGGTATACAGTATCCGAAGATATCATATTATTGAGCAGGCGCCTCAAACCCTTGAACATGACATCATTGGTAGACGCACTTGGGAGTTATATTATAGTGGCTGAGCTGAGATCACGAAGCTGCTCCTGCCTGGTAGGAGATTGCAAAACTCAGGGCCGTGTAGAAAGACATCGCCACGCATCGCTACAAGAGCCTAATTGAGCTCCTTCAGAAGTGGCAACCCGCTGGCGCGTACGCGGACGACGAGATCTGCTCCCTGAGCCTCGTATGGCATTCCTGAAGCCCTGGGCCGACTCTGCGGCGGGGATCCGGCGGTTGGAAACCCGGCTCGTCACTGCGACGCTGTCAAACGGAAACCAGGCCATGCTTAAGGACCTCAAGGAGCATGGAGGCCCAGGTTTCAAAGTGTGCTCTCCGCAGCTGATTTCGGCGCTTATAAGCCAAATCCACAGACGCATCTCAGAGCAGTGTGTGCGCTTGGCCGAAGAACCGCACGAGGTTGCGATGGTTGCGGCCCATCTGTGCGACCTAGAAGGTGCGCGGGAGAACGGTCTGAGAACTATCTATGCCGAATGAGCCCGTGAGGGAGCGTGGGGGCCAGAGGAGGACCTCTATCGGGAGGCTCGAAGCTGGGTCGACCTGTCAGTAGGCGAGAAGGACGAAGGGTTTGTCGGCGTGGCAAGATAACTCGGTATATCCCAGTAGGCTTGCTGTTATATGGCTTGTCTGTCTTGTACCACCTCAGCGACGCCGTACAAGACATTACTTAGTGTTGACGGCGAGTGTGTACGGACGAATCATTTGCCAAAGTCCGGAATCTTCGAGATAAGTCTTCGGAAACCTATGACCGCGGCAGCTGATTGTGAGCGCCGGACATGTCAGCTTGGCCATACCAAGGCTTCCTACCAGAGTTGTGGTAGTCTTCTAGACTGATATTGAAACTAGTGGTGATGTGGACCTTGTACGTAACCCCCCAAAATCAGTGAGCTTCTGGAGAACTAGATCCATTTGTCTCTCTATGCAAACTTTTGGGTTCATCGCCCTAGCCACATTCGGGCTCGATGACCTGGGTGATATATGCCTGGGTGCATGGAGGAGTGTAATGGGGGCCTCCCTCTCTAGGTACAGTCGAGGACCTGGTCACGCTCGAGCGTTATAAACACCTGTTCGTGGCGGCGCTTAATGTGGGTTATAGTAGGTTCTCCGGGAATCAAGTATTGCTTGAATCACCATCAGAGTAAGGCCTCTCAATGCTGACTGGTAGGATATTTCCAGTTGACGAACATAGACGTCTCGTTTGCGATACTCTGCCTTAAACCCCTTGTCATTGGGAAGTATTCAGGCGCTCACGAAGTCCAACAGACTTCGCGAACAAGTATACGTGTTAACAGGAAACTACATCTGGTCAACGCCAGTTACACCGAGATTTTCTGAGGGATAGAGTGACAGCCACTCGAGCTCTGGACACAGTTCTACACCGGTAAGCATTTATCTCGTTGGTAGCGGTGCCGTAGGCAGAAAGGCAGCAAGGCATTGTGGGACGGCGTAGCTTCGGCAAGCCAACTCGCTTCGGCCCGATGATCTCTGAGAGACGGGATCAGTCGATCGAACCATGAGAGCCGGCCGTATAATGGACGTAATAAATAGTAAGATGTGTCAATGCCTGTTTGCCTCTGTCCCTCACTTTAACCGCCCGGTTAAGATCCGTGACAGGCGCGTACGTACGGCGCCAGGGGGTTGGTACGCGGTAGAGCCAACCAGCAGAGGAGCCCTTTCAGTAACCCTCGTGCATATGTTTCCCTGGATTTTGTATTTTCTGGAGGCTGAGGACCATCATCGACGAGCCAGCGATGGATGATGATTGTATCCGTATCTTACTCACACCCCAAGCCTGACGTTACACGAGGGGAAATACAGATGTCTGGTCCAGGCGCTAACGGGATATAGCATGCATTATTTACTGTATCAGGCATCCCAGCTTCCCTAGCAGCTAAGTGAGAAGTGAATTGTTATTGTTATTATTATAAGGAGCGAGACAGACTGCCAATTTCCATTCGTTGCGAATCCTGCCTGCGGTGGGCTGCGCAGAATCGGAACGGCCGTCGTCGAGTCCCGATAATATCCGGAATCGGACGCGGTCGCCGAAAAACTCTGCACTTGGGTAGGTCTTGGATGTCAGAGGTACTTGGTTGCTGTTGACGTTGGGCCGGAATCGCTTCGGACAAGAAAGAAAATTTATTGCGCATATTCTAACGACGACCCCTTTACTCTTCTTTATACCTAGATATGCAGATCAAGACAGAGGCTACCCTGGCTTACCGAATAACGCGAATGAGAGACTGTATCGTATAATAAGGTGTTACACATCTCATGTAAGGAACTGTAGGTACATACATAGGTAAGTACGGTTGTGCATAGTATGCTCCTTAGCTTTGCATGCCGGGAGTCTCGACTCCAGAACAGAGGTTAGGCACCTACAACTTAGTGGGTGGGCCACCGAAGCTCTTTCCCCGCCTACCCCCCTTGCTACTGCCCCCTCTTACGCACATACAGCTAGGGTAAGATCTTGAGATAGAGGGATCAAGAGCGCCTTGATTTTGAGCAAACTTCCATGGTGTAAAAGGACTTGACCTATTAGGGCCACGGCCTACGCACGTCGGTCCCTAGGGAGGTGTTGTTTGATATTTAGGTGGGTTTACATTTGCAGGAAGCCAGTTCAGGAACAAATTTTTTAAATGCGGCCGCTAATAATGATGGTGTACAGAGAAATGCCAGAGACGAAATTTTGAAGGACAAAAGAGGAATGTACGTGTATAAGGTGGTTTGCCAAAAGAGGCCGGGTCCTGTAAGCTTTGAGAAATACCTAGACTAGGTAGGTAACCCAATCTAATACCTACTTAATAAACTTACAGACCTCCTGCCAATGCGGTCCTTTCCCCTATCCGTCCTCCCCGAAATCCTATACGTCCTTTTCAGTTAATACATTTCCCCCAAATTGTAAACTCCGCTATCCTTGTTGGATATTCGGGCGTTCTTTATTTGTCTTACTGCCAAGCAGCCGAATCTGCTAAAAGACCCCCTACATGCAAGGTACCTAGGTATGTATTAGTAGTATGTACCTACATACAACGTACCCACACATCTACAATATGTATCATCTATCTGCCAAGCCCCTGATTCATTCAACTGTGTGTCCCCTTACAAAAAGTACGCTTCGGCGATTCCACAAAGCAAAAATAACAGAACATCTCCTATATGGATACTTCCGTAGGAGAATAATAGCACATGAATCGTGTCAAAACTCCAGAATTCATACTCACCATATGCGTACATAACCACAAGGGCCAATTCAACCTTCTTCCATTTTCATTCTTGTCTGTCTTTTTGTCTTGACTACTAGGGAACATATCGTTTTCGGCCGCCCTTTAAACGAACATTCACTTTCTTACTCATTACTTGCTTATTTACCTAACCCACTCAGCACCTACCTACGTACATACATGACCATCTGCCTTGCGCATTCCCACTTTTCTTGCTTCATACTGCTACCCGTTTATATCTACGTCGCCTTTAACACTTCAGAAGCAGTCATACGTTCGTTACAGGACTGACGTATATCGATCCTTTCCGCCTTGGCTTCTTCCATCGACGCTGACTGGCCCAATCGAGCAGGGTTTAATGCTCGTCTCCTCCTCGCCCAGCCACATTGCATACGTCTAAACCCTATACCTACTTCTATACATATACGTTATCTGCTAGACATTAGCCATCAGTCAGCCATCACAGGAACCAAGCAGCGGTGCGGCTCAGTCTACTGTGGCATTCCGTATTGGGCGGCAGCTAGTTACCGGTTGTGTTGTTAGCTTGGGAGCTCCTGTCCTGTCTTGTCCCGGAATAATTGTTAGTCTTGTCGGTGTCATCCATACGGATTACATGCCTCCTATGCCTACATACCTACCTAATACCTGGCCCAAAATCGATCGCTGCTCTCCACTTCGCTTTGGCCTTTAGGAAAACGGATCCATATTTTAATTTTTGTCGTGTTCCCAAGGGCCAGCCGGTCGTCCTTCTTCCTCCTCCATACTCCTTGACTGCCCCCCCATATCTTGGGTACGCTTAATTCTCAGGAAGCCCAGACCCGCCCAAACTCTCTCTCCACATCAACAACACTGGCCCTCCTAGGGACCTTGCTTGCCGTATCATCTTGCCACTTCAAGACGCTTCGTCTCGCCTCCTTCTCTCAACACCCTCTCTTTCGGCACCCGTTCTTCCTGGAGCAACAATTTGACAGTGACACTCGCCAAAGAAGAAGCCTTCTATCATTTCGAGTTTTCATCTCCGCATTTTCACCAATTCGACAACTTGGAAGTATTATCATTGCTTGGTGGCATTCACGAGCTTATTTTGGTATCCGAACCTCCCGTACCCCTCCAAAGAAGCCCAAGGGAAAGCAAGGAGAAAAAAGGTATACGGAGACTCTCCAAGGCCAGCAAAGCACTGACAGCATCTACACTACTGCCACCCCCTACACCTTAGGATCGGGTAGTCGCGTGCTCTTGCTGCGGCTAGCTCTGTCTTCATCATGGCGGGCAAAATGGTGCTGTACAAGCTGGTGGTGCTTGGCGATGGTGGTGTAGGCAAAACCGCCCTGACGATTCAATTGTGTTTACAACACTTTGTTGAAACAGTACGTACTGGCCTATTTCCCTGCTCTGATCTCTCTTGAAACCTTGCGTGGCTTCCTTGGGACCAACCGCTAGTCGAAGTTCACATGAGCGCGTACCGACTAGAGCGCCGGTTGTCCCGAGCTCTTAATAATCCCTTGCTGACGTATCAATGTAGTATGACCCGACAATCGAGGATTCGTATAGGAAACAGGTGGTTATCGACGGTCAAGCTTGCATGCTTGAAGTGTTAGACACAGCAGGTCAGGAAGAGTATACAGCGCTTCGAGACCAGTGGATTCGAGATGGCGAGGGCTTTGTATTGGTATACAGTATCTCTTCTCGCTCATCGTTTTCACGGATCAAGAGATTCCACCACCAGATCCAGCGAGTCAAGGAGTCGACAACCGCGTCGCCAACGTACCCTGGCTCGCCGATAGCCGCCTCCGCGCCTACGGCCCCTGTACCAATTATGTTAGTTGGCAACAAAAGTGACCGGGTTACTGAGAGAGAAGTCTCTACTCAAGAAGGACATGCCTTAGCACGCGAGCTAGGTTGCGAATTCGTCGAGGCATCCGCCAAGAACTGCATAAACGTCGAGAAGGCATTCTACGATGTTGTTAGGATATTAAGACGACAACGGCAGGCCGCTGCGCGACCCATGCCGCAGGGTCGCCCCCGCCAACAGAATGGGGATGCGCATGCGCCTGCCGGCGGAGGGCGCATGCGGAGGAGAGATCGTGGCCAAGGCGCGCGGTGTGTCATATTATAATGACGCGCATCTATAACAACTCCAGTATATTGCAACCGAGCGGTGTTTGGGTGACCTGACCACTCTGTTTCACTTAATATTCGCCTCGAATGCGGCTCTATATCGACTACGATCATCCGTCGCGAGTTAATTCGAGGCTTTCTATTACTGCCTCTCACGGTCTTTCCGACTCTTCAGCGTCATCATGTTCTATAGACCATAGGGTCACATGTCATAGCTCGGGTTGTTGACTAGCACCCGTTCTTGGTTCGGCGAACGGCGTACGATCTTAAAAGAAAATAAAGAGGGACCATCGGGCGTGGGTATCTGGCTTGCTCAAACGCGCCAGGGAAGACGCTTTCTATTTCCATAAATCCATGGTTGAGAAGGATCACAGCCTGAGGTGTTTGGAGTCTAGGCGCATACCTCTACACCGGATCAAAATTCATTTTTGTTCCATATCTTGTCCGCGGCATATCTGGTCTGTTCATACTGTCTCTATTCCAGCTACCATCGCGTGCAGGGTTGATTGCCTGAAATGTGCTTGGAAATATACGCGGATCGGCAAGCGGGAGCTATCTCTGGTATCCTTTCTACTACGGGCCACTCAAAACCCATGTCCGTGGACCACCAAAGGAAGAGAGATCCTAAATCTATAAACTCAACGAACGGTCAATAAAGATGTGAGCCTCAAATCCTACTGCTTGTCCTTGTGATGGGTTCATCAAGCCGACACGATCTTGTCCAATATAATTAGTTTAATCATCAGCGGATTCGCGCCACCTCTGTTAAGAGCCATTAATCATGCACTTGTGAAATCCATCCTAGCTCATATCCGCCATAACTTGGCTCCCATCATTGCTTCCTACTTATGTATGACTGACCTTCGATTCTAGCTACCGAAATAAGGAGAGCGCGCGAGTAATATCGCGACGTCATGATGCGTGGGATGATTGAAACACTAAGATCATACGGGCCAAGAGTACCTAACTCAAGTTAACTCACTAGTACCTCGAGGTCGTTGTTATCGTAGTACATACATACCTCATACACGCAACCCTCAAGCGCTTATCTCAACTTTACAATGTGCCTTTATAGCGTCTGGTGGGTCATTTTTGACTCCATGACAGCGGGAACCGCTGACAGCTCCTCAAACGACCATTGGGGCAGCCGCTTAATTGCGTATTTATTACTCTCTCATCTTCCTGTCCATCCTGCCAGGAGATTCTCTTTCCAGTCCAGTTTTCTAAGGTTAGCCCACCTGGTGCAAAGACGATGATCATGATCGAAGTCAGAGCTGCTAGCGCTGCCCGCCTTTCTCACTTGCATACTTGCACGGGGACGCCGATGAATGAGTCGTCGGCACTTGTGTGTGCCCCCTAGCCAGCCAGCTCACCTACATTCCTACTTTGTACATAAGTAGATAGAACATCCCGTCCTCTCCAACCGGGACCAACCGACGAAGAAAAAAAGTGAGCCTGGCGCCTAGCAACCGAGATCCGGGTTCTTTCGCACGTACACGCGGAAAGACCAATCACCACCCGACTGGCGCGCCTAAGGTACGGTGAAGGCTGGCTCCGCCGTCTTTTGTATAACGTTAGCTGGCATTTCGTTCACGCAGCTACAGTATTCACGTCACATATTCTGATTACATGCGCATATTATATTTACGTTCTTCACATTTCTATATGGTGGAGTATCCCACTCGGCTGCTTAGCTAACATAACATGAGCTGTGTTTGCAGCTTGCGCTGCCCACGCAAGAGAGGGGGGAGAAGCGCGTCGCCAGCACCAGCAACTGAGCGGAAGAGGCACACAGGCCCAGAGAGAGAGGGCAGTTTGGGGGCTAGATTAGGCTCATAGTTTCGGGGGTCTATGTGTGTAATCTTAGCGTCTCCTGTCTAAATCGTAGTCCCCGGCTGACCCCAGCCCTTTTGAAAAGGGGGGGGTGTGGGGGTGTTTCGAAGTTCGTGGTTTCAACGAACGCCTTTCGCTTCTGGGTACCAGGGCGGAAGAGACTGTTAATACCGCCGTATGTCACCTACCCGTGTTCTGAGTCGACTCTGCTATCTTTTCATACCGACGATAGGAAAGCGGTCCGCGATCCTTGTTATATCTACCGATACCTATGCTAAACGAGATAAGACTCCTGCCGAGAATTTCTCTTCGGTCGGGATGATCTACGTAGAGGATTATATATACTACCAGAGGCCAAACCAAGAAAACCTACGGAGGGTGTTCCCTTCCACCACCTCCTCAGAACTGGCGGGAGAACTGGGCAGCCAGGTCCTCGGGAGTAGGGGGGGAAAAATTTAATCGAGCTACTACTAGTCAAGTACCTGTCGACAGTGGGCTTCTCCATCCGGCGGAACTCGGATTACATCCCGGACAAGACTAGTTACCTACATTCTGGTTACTGCGGTCTGTGCGCCAAGGTTCCCTGAACGAGAACCAGGACTCATTGATGCGGCGTTCTCTGGCAGATGCAAGGCGTCCAAATGGCAAATTCCCATCAGATAAAGCAAAGAGGACACGGACGTACGGTACGTAATACACATGTAATACCGGCACAAGAACCATAGGGCGAAAGATGCTTAGGGCAGCGGGCTTATCTAATACAGCTCAGCCCTGCACGTACATACGTTGCCAAAGGAACCGAGCAACGGCATGAGCCTTCTAACTATGTGCAAATGTAGGAATCCATCGGATGAGGGATTCAAAAAAACGTCCAGGGCCATGGTAGTAGCTGCTTGATTACGTGATTTTCCTGATTAGGAGATGAACGTTGCCGATTGCCGCTCAGTGTTGCCTTCAGGTGTCCTCTTGTGCCCCTCGTGTTGAGGTATATGCCCAATGAGAGGAAGAGATGTTAATACAATGATGAGATCCTCGTATTCGACAAGACGCCTGGTCGTGTTGCTTCGCCAGCCTCAGCCCCGATTCACTCTAACCTTAAGCCCTAGGGAGTGCTTCGTAACGCCTTTTTTTATTTTTTATTTTTATAAATTTTTTTGAATCATAGGCTATCATTCATTGTTACCTCTCCAATTCTAATAAACTAGTATTGTTCTCCGAGGCGGCGCGATGCGGGGAAGCTGTCAAATGCCAGAGATGGATGGAAATGGTAGCTCTAAATGGTGGAGTCGTCCGCAGCCCAGTATATTGGAGCCACTAGCTCCATGTGTATCGTGCCTCTTAGGTAACACTAGTAACATCCTTTTTATTTGCTTCACCATTGTTCTTCGATGGAAATACTTGAGACGATAACCTTTGACGAACTCATTATTCCAGTTTCTTGTCGATGATGACCTTGGACGTTGAACGGACTCCGTACCTAGTACAACGATGTAAAGGGCACTTAGCCTTGTGGGGTAACCCAATCAGAAGTGGAAGGTGCACAATCTTGGGAGATTGACACTAAAATTCCCTAGCCGCGCCAAGAAACGGTTTCTTTCTCCTCATCCACTTTGACAATGAGAACGATAGGTAACCATACCCACTGCCATGTGGTTTTCACCTCCGAGGAGACGAGAAGAGCTCCAAAGACCGGACTTTGCCCAATCTCACTCGTGCACCTAGGTCGCGCCACCTGCTTCGTGATGGAGGTTTGCATCTTGCACCCGTCTCATGCAGTTATTCATCTAGGGCCAGAGTTCTGACAGGACTTTGCGAAACGTACATCCGAGGCGACCAGTGTCATTCCATAATACTCCTCCAGGATTGTCGCGTAATGAAAGTGGCAGCTACTCGGAACTGCCCAATAGACGATAGGGTTCCCACGGATACGCGTGCTGTGCCGTGGAACCGCGTGGTAGAGATCGGAGACAGAAATCGCCCTCTTGGTGAGAAAACGCAACGTAGGAGCTCTTCGTCAGACCGGCCTTCGACTACAATTACTGCCGGCGTCTTCTACCTCCCGGCTTCTCGGCGCGAAGATATGCTTGCTTATCACCCATCAGATCCCCATCCCGATCACCATCCCGCGAGGCCGAATCTCTGCGTCGGAGCTGGTGTTCTGGGGGCTTTAGCGCCCGGCCTACCTGCAAGCTACAGAATTTCACTACCGTATGTGCATGTACAGCACACATATGGCATGCATGCGGATGCGCATCTCAGAACTAGAACTACTGCGAATGCTTGGTACATGGCCGTGATTACGTCGGCCCTACGTCTAACTTAGAGCCTAGTTTCTCGGGGACGCATGCATGTTACTCGTTGCATTGCAGTTCCCACGAGCAGTCAGTGATGGACTGTTGTAGCTACCAGAAGTCGAAAAGAGTAGTTCGACCCCCACGGAGCGATTGGCCGTAGCACGGCAGTGAGATATCGAAATGCGTTCCTCGTCCGCGTCGGGTCGCGAGGGATCGCGAGGGATCGTTACGTCTCCGGAAATGCAACGCTTACACTAGCAATGACGATGACGACTGACGGCCCCCGCAATTCCCTGGGCCACATTGGGTTTCCCTAGCTGCCCCAATGCCATGGATATGGGTTGTTTAATTAGAAAGCTACTGAGGCCGCGTTGACACGATTTACCCAACTTCGGCCTAACATACAGCGATGTTCCTAGATTTGATATGCAGGTTATAGAGTATAACCCTCTATAACTGCATATATTCCTGCTGTCAGCATTGTTTTATACCCGCCGACTTGCTTGAGGGTGTGCTGCATGGGCGAAGAGGCATTATGCACCCGACAGGGGTATCCACTTCGTGTGGCGCCTCTCAAATAAAAGTGGACATATTCCGGCAAGATACTTGGATTTCCCAGGCAGTTCCACTACTCGGGAAGTAGCAGAGGGTACATCATGGATATATTTTCGCCAAGCCCAACCACACCCCATACCAGTTGATGCATACGGTCTTCCAAATGCATGGGAACTCCGCGGAATTATATTAATGCAATATTCAGGAACATCGCTGTAACTCAATGATAGCACCTCAAGGGCCCATCTATATCTCATACGACTACAACACGTAACGGTTTGTTTCAAAGCCCGGGGCTCATCTGCATTGTCCTCGGACAATCGCCCCACCCACGGCTATAAGAGCCATTAATACGCGTTGCATGCATGTACATACGCATCGGGAGCGGGAGCGGAAACGGGCGACGCCGTGGCTCGAGCAACCACTGTAATACACCATGATCGCGTAACGCATCAGCGGAGGATGAATAGTCAGCAGGGTTCTTTTCACAGATGGAGCGCATCGGAGAAAGAAGGGGGGGAGGTGGGGGGCGTTTCTAAACCTAAGAGGACGTTAGAGGCGGCATAAGTTCCCATAGACTCTTCCGCCCGTTTATCCTCCTGCCGTTGTTGGACAGTGAACGGCCGTTCTTTGACATATGTGCGGCGCGCGGCGGCGCCCTATCAGTATCAGGGTTCCTGCTGCAGATGGATTCTGTCTGCATACGGCAGCTAAAATATATCCGACCGGTGAAAGCGAAGTCCCTTCCTGACCAGGTTCGTCATCCTTCCAAGTGGCGTAGCGGACCTCAATTTCTCTATTCGTCATCCGCCAGTTGCTAAACAATCGTAGCCATGCCGGAGGTGCAGAGCTTGCGTTTGGAAAAGCGTGAACTTTCCCTAATAATTTGGCAGCCAAATTACTGCATCCGGCGAGCTTACCAATAGACTCTTCCTTATCGAGCAGCCGCCGAGCGCAGGCATGGTGCGCAGTCTCGCTGACTGGCATCTGCCAACTGTTGCTGCTGCAACCTTTTCTCTTCCAATGGGATACAGAATCCAAACGGGCGTTGGATTTGAGCATCTCCCACTTGGCGTGCTTCGATCAACGCCAGTGCATATGCCGCGTGTAATTGCCAGCGCTGTACGCTGCGCCTGGACTCCTGGCTAGTCGAGGCAGCCCGCCTGCATGGCGCTCGAGGGACCGACCCATGCCTCACGGAATTCAGCTGGAGCCCGGCGCGGGATTAGTCAACCCGCTGTTGCGTCCCCTTGGCGGGAGTAGCTTCTACCCACGTTCCCCGTCCGGTTCCACACCGTTCGCCGTGCGGACGTCGCCTTACAGCCCACATGGTTGTGTGCCTCGCCGCCTATTGGACGACAGCCTTGCGCCTCCGTGGCGTACTTCGGTCAACTTTCGAGCCTAGTTCCCCTGTGCGGTCGGAAACACGTCGACACCATCCCGTAGGATTTTCCCTTAGTCTGGGTAGCCCAGGGCCCCTGGTGAACGTTCCCCAGCTGTTCATGTGACTGAGGGTTAGCCTCGTCGCGGCTCTGCCTAGGTATGGGACGACTTGCCGGGTCGACGTTGCTGGCCTTCATACCACCGGCTCCATGGCTCCGGGTCGAGCTATACCTGGAGAGAGGTCGTAATCAGGGTTGTGTTCTGGTTCTAAGAGATCTTTGGATTTCGTCGAAGAGCAGCTTTGGCGTTGCTCCGGGGCTAAGGACCGGCCCGCTTGATGATGGACCCTAGCAAACGGTTAAAACTCTTTCGAGGAAAATGCTGTCCAGGCTGCGCACTTGCGGTGAAATTGTTTCCTAGTATAATCTCTGGGTACGCTGATGTTGAATATGTTTACAAAATGTCTTCTCACTACGATGATGCGGCCGCGAATCATACTACAGCCAATGCTCAAGCGCCGGTTAACCGGCAGCACGACAATTTTAGATGGAAACGGGGCCCTGGAGCGGAGCCTAGACACACTGGCAAGGGTTCCATGCCGCTCTCTCGCTGCAGGGCGGCCGCTTCCGTTGGAACATTCCCCTCCTCTTTGACTGATTGTTAAGACGACAGAGTCCACGGACCCCGGCCCCCAGGATGGGTCGGGCTCGGAGATAAGGAGGACTACCTATTCGAGGGTTCACTTTCGTCCTCCGCAATTATCGTGGACGAGCCGCTGCTGCTGCTTCACTGTGAGGGGAGGGAGGACGCTCAGCGTTGGCTGTGCATACGAAAACAAGGGAGGACTAGCAAGGGATCTGGGATCTTGCCGACGTCTTTACCTCCGCCAGGACTTACACGCCAAATTTATTGTCTTGCTAAAATAGCTCCGAGACCCGGAGACGAATCTCTATAACTTCAGTCTTCCGCCGACGTCGGTTACATACCGTGGACGCACTCTTTCGCCATGTTGCACCTAAACTAGCTACGTTTACGTGTCAGCTCCCACTCAACGAGCTGCGGAAAACCGCAACCACGAGACCACGTAGGTAGGTACGCCCAGGTGTCGAGAGGTCACAGCCGCGACAGGAGGCAGTTCCAGAAAATAAGGCACCTACCGCGATACCGACGCGACCGAAGCCCGCCTTCCCTGTCAAGTCCTACCGTACAAGGAAAGGAACCGGACATCCACCTGGGTTCATGTTCTCCTGCCTTCAGCCACTCCGCAAGGGCCCAACCACACACTCACAGACACTCAGTCATGGAGAAACCGAGGGAGCGTGCGAGGACCTGTGTGCGTGTACGTATGTATGTGTGTGTGGCGTCGGCAACCGGCTGCCTACCGCATGGGTGCCGGCAGCAGGGCAAAAAGCGCGTAGGCGGGTACGGGGACCAGACTAGTAGGCAGACAGGACGGGCAGTCCGACAGCCCGAGCGAGACTGCCGAATTCAGCCCTCTCTCACCCCGCCCTCCGTGCGGTGCCGTGCGACGTGGGGCGGTCAAAACTACGAAAGGTATAAGCTGTTTAAATTCTGAGTATGCCGCTCTCTCCCGGGGAATTAGGGAGGGGGAGGGGGGGTTCCACAACCGGGAGTGATGGATTCGTACACGCAACGGCCCTGCCTGGGCTACCAGTCATGGAGGAGGGAGTGAGTATCTGGTCTTGCTCGGGGGAAAAAAAAAAGCACGGTAGACGGGGGGATACGTAGGTAACGTTCATCGCGAGCGTGCCGTCGGGCAGCGCCCGGCTATTAAGGAGGGGAGGGCAGTAGGTATCACGTGCATCGGCGGCGATGAGACATGCATAGGCTCGCCTTTGCCGGCCAGTCCGTTAATTGGCCGTTGCCCGAGCCTCGCAGTACCATGTCAGTTAACTAGCCAACGGGACAGACACGAACCGTAGCCGCCTCCGAGACTTAGACATGCATACATGCATACATACGCACGTATACATATATATATATATATATGTGTGTGTGTGTGTGTGTGATTGAATGCGTGTTTGTGTGTACACGTGCGTTACGTGCGTATCGGCATGAATCGCAAAACCGGCCCTGCCCAGGCTACTTACATAACGGAGCTTATCGGCTGCGATCGTGACACTGCCGCGTGCGTATGTTGCATACCTACGTCTATTCGGCTCCTTCCGTACTGTCTGGTAATCCTTTCTCCATCCTCTCGGATACGGCTTAGGGGAAATCTAGGAGAGCAGGGTACGGGAGAGGGGGACTGACCAGCCTCACGCGGCCGGGTCGAGCGAGGAAACGAAAGTGAGAAGATATAGCGGAAATACGCATCCACCGGTAATCCGACAAGCCTACAACCCTGCATGCCTACCTGCCTACCCCTATAGCCAGGTCCGGCATAGGATCAATAGCCCTACGTTGTGCGTAAAGAGCCCCCCCAGCCGCCCAAGCTTGCAACTCTACGATATGTATAAGATATATATATACCATAGCGGCCGGGACCCTGCTGCTAAGCAAAATCTCCGGCTGGAAACAACCCCACCCAGGCAGGCACACATAGAGAAGAACGGACGTCAGGCATTGCCTAGGTATTCGAGGCTTCGGACGACGAAAACAAAGCACTCTGACCCACCTATGCAGGCTGCTATGCAGACAGACGGTCGAGCTTGGGGACGTCCGTGGCCACGTCCGCCGCCGCCGCCCCGACGTTGTGCTATGGCGGCTTCTCGCGTTGTAAGTACTAGGTACATATATATGCGTATATACCTATACACGCACGACGAGCACACATACAGGAAGAACCACGCGAACCCTATTTTCCATTCCACGGACCTGTCGTGCCTACCTCGGGGGAAAAGAGCAGTGTGGAATAAAGCACCAGCGCGGAACTAGTTAGTCTCGGCGAAGACAGAGCTAAACCAATGGAAGGCAAGGTAAATACATACGCACGACACCTCGACGGATAGCGCGGCATGCGGCGGAAATATCGTGCGGGAGAGAAACTGGGGGATGACTAAAGGCAAAGAGAGGAGGAGCAGAAGGAGAAGGAGAGGGGGAGGGGGAGATGGATGGATTAGGTAGACAGCAGGCCCGCCATCCTTACACTCGAGGGCTGAGCCGAGCAGAGCAGAGCAGGGACGCATGCATACATAGAGACAGACATACATGAGTTAGTCAGGCGAGAGGGCCATGTAACGATAACCCCGTCAAGCCTTCTCCTTCTTCTTCTTCGTCTTTGTTCTGTGCTCGTTCTCCCGCTGCCGATCTCGAAATAGCCGCTGCCGTGGGGCAGGTCATGCAATGCCATGTATTGCTAGGTTTTGTCCTCGCAGCTCGGGCTGCGGCTGGCTCGGTCTTAGCCGGCAGGCCAACCGTCCACCTCGTGTACATGTAGGTAAGGCGGGGGGGCAAGGGATTAAGTAGGGGAATACTTGCCTTTCGAAAAGGTATAGGAAGGCGGACGGTAGGCAGGACGAGGGCACGACGACTAGGTGAGCTGCGCTTGGGTTTCAGAAAGAGCCGGGTTAAGGGGTTATTCTTAATTAGGCATGGAACCCCAGGAGGCCGAATGGACTACTGCCTAAGTAGGACAACTCCTACGCCGTGGTTAAGTTGAGATCGGCGGACAACACAGCTCGCCCTCTCACTCAGAAACACACGACTTGCTGGGCCTTTGCATGGTATCCTGAAGGGCGCGCACTCTCGAAGAATATGCGGATTAGGAAGTATGGCACGATTGGTGGGCAGATGGACCAAAGAAGCCGTCGTAAATTTCGTCTCTGGCAAATTGGAAGAGAATGCTCGCTGGAGGCTGGAGCAGGATATGATACATAGAAGATAGTTAAAGGGGGCACACAGCTAAATAAGGGTAGCTATATAGCCAATAAGCGACAGAGCAACGCCAGCAAGGCAGCCGTAAAGTAATCTCCTAAAGCTGGTCCCCGCCCAGATCAGTACACCAGTCATCCAGACCCAAGACGCCGTCCGCTTGTAAGACGCCCAAACCCGCCCCCATTCAGAACAAAGGGGGCTTGCATCGGTAGAAATGGGTAAGTCCCTAAAGGTTTCGCATTTCCAAGGAAATGAGGTGGATGTCTAGTCCGGATATAAAGGAAATACCAGAATGGAAACACTTCGAAAGCAAATGTACGCTTGCCTACCACCCGCCCGCCATTCCTTATCCACGTCTTCATCATGGTACATGACCCCTGGTATCAGATCACACCTTGTGTAACACTCAGTTCTCTTTTAAAGCGTGCTGGTCACTGAATGGGCTCGAGTCACGATTTGAAGCCGACGTATTCCGCTTTTCGCTCTGAGCCGTCCGCGTTGTGGCCTCTTCAGTAACGGCACTAACCGAGGCGTTGTGCTTTTGCTCGGCAGGTTTTGAAGGCGGGTCGGCGAATGGCCCTTGGTCTACACTAGGCGTGTCTTCTATGACAGTAACGGCACCCGAGTCCCTCTGATTCTTGGCCTCGCTAACTTCGACTACGGGTTCCGAGTTGTCGTTTTTCTCGGACACTGACGAGGAGGCTTTGGACTTGATGTCAACTTGTTTCGGGCAGGTGCCAACACGGACGATCTGCGGGCGGACGGGCGTTGCGGTAGATGTAGTAGCGCTCTTAAAGAAGGTGGCGCCGATGCTGAAAGCAGGCGACGGCGTCCTCTGCTCATATTTCTTATGGTCGATGGTCGGCACGGGGGGCGTAGTACTCCCACTGTGACTGCTGCCCTCGCGGGACTTGACGCTAACAAGCGAGGGCTTCAGAAGAGTACCCTTTTGGGCCGGTTGTGGAGACACCACAGCACCCTTGCCATAGATGGTAGAAGCGACGCTAGATCGATGAGCATATGACGTCCGTCCGGAGTGGTCAGAAATACCCGAGAACCCGGAGTACGTCGAGTCGCGAAGATCGCCAGGCACGAAGAAATGTTGATCCTCGTACGGCGAAGGGCAGCCACTTTCTGAGTGGGCGAGAGGGATAGGAGGTACCGGGGGAACAAGAACGGTGGGGGAAGTCGGCGGCGCCCTGTTCGTGACGCCAGGAATATAAGCGATTTGGATGATGTTGGAGGCGCGTGTGAGAACTGTAGATGCAATCGAGTTGACGGTATGTGTCGAGGCGCGTTGTGACCTCCTCGAGGCGAAATCCTTCTCCACGCCCTCCTTGCTATGCTCGCCATCTTCCTGCCAGTTGCTCTTGTCGTAGGCCTCCCTCCTCTTCTTGATAAAGAACCGCCATACTAGGTAAGTGACGAGGGCGATAGCAACGAGACCCCCTATAACACCGCCAGCAATGGCGCCGGCACCCGGTCCACTGCTCGACTCATCCGTTTGGCCAGCTGACGGATCATCCACACAGACGGCCCTGGGACAGGATTTACAGTCCATGGGGATGCTGATCTGACATGTTTGACCATCCGGACATTGGGAACACGTCAAAGGCTTGCTATCATCACACATCACACATCCATCCCTTTTCGTCAACGTCCGATGTTGTCTCCCCGTTAGCGATTCGACTTCTTCGTCTGGTTTCCATGTTAGAACCGGAATACAGAGAGTCGCTAAAGGTCACCACGGGTAGAGCGATCGACACTTACCGACTGAGAAGCCGATAAAACCGAACGGACTGGTCATCTTGGGTGGTCGAAATTGGAGTCGCTAAAACTTGGACTTTGCTGAATCTTCGACAATCGTGAAAATGGGCAAAGCACAGTAGCAGATGAGATCGACAGTGGCGAATCCGACGTGATAGTGCCAAAGCAGCTAATGGCTCAATTTGTGGTTATATAGACAAATCAATCGTTCAGGGCTATCATCGATATCGGTTCGCGGGGAATCGCAGAATTCGTAGTCGTCGTGAGGGATGAACTAGCGAAGGAAAAAGAGATACGGGTTGACCGGTTACGAGATGGAAGCGAAAGAAGAGCGAGCCGGCTACAAACAATAAGAAAAACGAGTGGACTGCGAGACTAGCTCAAAGAGAATGATGGAAGTAGGTGATGAAACCGCACCTAGGCGACTGAGAAGGACATCACATCAAACAGTCGATCTATCAGAGTATCTCAAGTCGAGTCGAGGCGGGATTCGAAGGATTGCGAAGCGACAAAGTTGAGCAACTCGCTTGGTTTGCTTGTGCGATAGATACTGTAGACGAGTGTGCGCGTGTGTGGACGTGAATAGTACAATACCAAGAAAGAGACAGTTGGTTGGGGGGGACTTTGACAACGGGGGCCTTCCTTTCTCTTCAGGAACCACATGCAAGCAGTTCAGTGAACCAGCCAATACTTGACGTCCAGCGCACAAGGGGGGGCGGGCTGGGGGGACTAGCGCCACTTCCCGAAGAGCGCGCTTAAGGAGGGATACCAAGCAAGGTACGTAGGTATATAGGCTACTTAAGATAGGTGGACAGGTACCTGCTAGCTTGAATACAAATAACAGGAAGATGGATGGTGGAGGGACGGCTGATGGTGAGAGATGCAATGGACTGGGTGCCCTGAGCTGAGGGACCAATGGAATGATGAGACGGGACGAGAGTTTACGGGCAGCGAGTCCGGTCAGCAGCGCCCACTCGTATCATCCTGTCGTTCGTGTAAACATAGGCAGTTATGTACATCCCAAACAATTACCTGTACTAAGACGTCTTCTGAGGTATGAAGTTCTGTTATGTCCATGACCATGTCCTCTGAAATAAATTCCCTGCCTTCTTTCCTTTCCCTTTCCTCGAGAACGGACGATGACAGTTTGTGCTATGGGAATTACGACGTTCCTTTTGGCGTCTGCCGCTGGATTAGTCGGGTGTACGTACCCGACATGCTGTACGTACTTCGTACCTAGTCTAGTACCTATGTACCTAACGTTAGCCATCTTCCGTGATCGACTACCCCGGCTCTGAGCCTCCCACTCTCCGAATAAAGCCGGTCAGGATAAAAGTTGGAACGTAGGATACAAGATTTTCCATGGGTGTACCTAGGGGACGGGCCCTGGTGATGATGGCCAGGCACTCGCTATTGTGTGTTCTTGGTTTTCTGTTACGAGATGATGCCAGATGCGACACGAGGTTTCCGGTTGGCTAACTTATCGCCGTGTAATCTCACGACAATATCTATATCCCAAGACTCTTAAGATTGTTTAATGCCCGAGTTGGATATGTATTTCTATCAAGCGATTCTTCATTTGGATGCTTTAAGCCGCTTGCTCACTACCTGCTTCGTTCATTTACCCTTCTCCAGACTTCGGAGTTGATCTAAGGGATTGCATAAGAGTGGTGCGTCTTGGCCTGCAGACTTTTTAATTTGGGTTAGGAACCAATCAGGGGACCCCGACAATGTTGTAAATCTAGAAAATGCCCATTAGGATGAACGGTTTTCAATGACAAGAGGCAGCATCAGAGCTGAAGTTGCTAAACGACACTTTCATTCTGATGCTTGTTATAAGATACTTTAGTATAGTCAAAGACCGGTCTTTACACGTACATGGGAATAAGTCTTCTAAGCTACCATTAGCTGCTCCTTAGTGAAAATTTGCTGGGGGCAAGAAAGAGCTCGTATGGGTTTTTCCTCGATGACGGACAAATGCTGACCCGGAAGCCTGCCGTTTCAAGTAGATATAGGCTGCCTCAACCTCAACCTCGGACCGTCCACGAATACTCTGGTGGGTTTGAAACTTTGCATGATATATCTGATACTGCTATCGACTTTTTATTCCGATACAAAATGCCGCAAACAGTTTCAAAGCCATACAAAGTCGACATGTTTGCATCTTTTAAGACGAGACACCGACATATTGGCGCCTCCCAGTTAAAGCACGGCGAGACAACCCCTTTTTTATCGAAGCATTCCGGCAATCCCCGCCAACTGGGAACAAGCTTCTGCGAGTTGACGTTGGACAGCCCTATTTTATTCTCCGATGAGACGGACCGTTCTCGCTGACCTACGGGGTTTAAGTACCCAGGACGGTAACTGCTGAGATCGAAAGCAAAATCTTCATGATATCGTGTACGGTAGCCTACATGAACGATTATTTCCGCTTGTCAAAACCCCCTAGTCAATTTCTCACATGCGTGGTATTTGAGGTTGCACGCGAAACATGCGCCCGTAGCCCTGAAACCATTTTTCGGCCGAATACTGAGTTCTATTCAGCCGCGTATCTGCTTGCGTCTCTCCATCAATTTTCGTACCGTCGAATGGTGGCTATCGATGAGATGCAGTTCGGCTCCTGCGTTAGGTGGTCGGCTTCTATGTGCCAATGCCCGTCAGAACCCATCACTTCCAGAACTGCTTCCTCGCCGTCCAACCACTTGCTCGACGTAAACGACGGCTCGGAGGCCAAAAGAACCTTTAACGTTACATTGCAGAAATATTCATCAAACATGAGGCTCAGCATTTTTGCCTGCGTCCGCCTCGTCAGCCTTAATCGCGTGCTGTGCACAAAATCCACATCTGTCCCCACACGGCATGGAAGCCCCTTCTAGCGCAGAAGTCCTATTTTTATCCAAGGGTCCCTGTAGACCCGGTTTGCCAGTCTGAGAAGCTTGTCGATGGCGGCAAAGCAAAACAAGTGTAACGGGCGAAAACACAAATCCGAGAGCTGAGCCAGTCGAACAGAACCCCCCCCGGCTTGGCCGTATACTGGCCCGCCTGCTGTCTTGCCCGTCAACACCAACCGCCTTTTCAAGTAGGATTGTCTTTCTTACGGACCTGAAGCGGCCAGGCGGTCGCCTGCAAAGTAGGTTTCAAACTAAACCGTGTTTGGGCTAGACAACCAGCGCACCCAATCAGGACGCCCACTTCTACGGCCCGCTAGTGTTAGAGATCACGCTCCGTTGCTTGGCCCTCACTGTCAAACAGTAATACGCACGGTAGATGCGATATCTAAGTTGCTCAGTGCAACGAAGTGCTCTGGAAGGCCCTCCGGTTTATATATGTAAGGGGAGACGCCTCTTGATCATATGTGTTGTCTAGAGATCTCTTGTCACCAGTGGAAGCGAAATGGCGACTTATCTCCGCCGAATATCCTCATTAGTGGACGTGCTAGCCACACCGTGTCTTACGTTGACCAGCCCCTAATCGGTTTACGAATGCGCCTCGTCAGCAAATCCGTATCTAGATGATCTAAGCGTAGGTAGATTATTGTAGAGCGAAAAGGATCTATCTACCTCTTGAGGCTATGCATCCTGTCCTCTCTCTCTTCGACCCTGTCTCCCCTTTTCCCGTCTGCAAGAGAGACAAAAACGGACAGGAAGACAACAAACGAGCAATCGATGGGAGTTGATCACGCACCATGGCCGGTCACACAGAGAACCGTGACGTAGCTCGAAAGGATTCACCGGATACGGCTTTGGCAAACTTGGCGGAATATATGATTGGACGAGCGGTCACACCTACTTCGTATATAACCTATCTGGTAGTGGTCACACATGCATAGGAGGCATCACGAGAGACTGGCTTAAAATTCACCAGAAAACAAGCACTGCAAGTTACCTACAAGGGTAACTATGGCGTGGCGTGCCTTGCCTTGTGATAATTGCAGAAAAGCAAATAGTGCCATCTACTACTCGGAATGCATACATCGAGTATACTGCTAGGTAGGAACACATACATACATTGCATATATGTAGGTCACTCGGTAGCCGCAGCAGCGAGGGTTGCGACTAGAGTAGGTGGTTCTCTTTACAGACTAATTTATTAGTTAATACGAACCGGTGCATGCTAAGCCACACCAACCTACGAAGTATACCGGTCTATATACCGCTCTCGCTTCAGTAGCAGGTAGGTACTGCCTCACAGCTGCCACGGACAGGAGCCGACATGTTACATGGTCTCCTATTCCCTCTTAAACGTACCTACGACTTCTTCCCTTGTTCAGCACCCCTCAGATTATTGTTTGGAAGTAATTAATCTGGACCGAACCAGTTCTGAGCCACAGGCAGCCAATAGCACCTCCCACTAACCAACCCGATATATCTATCATATCCTTAAGGCCCCTGAAAAAAAAAAAAAGGAAAAACGCCCGCCGATCTTTTGCCTGGCCTAGCCACAAAAAGCTACCTCCCCTACCCTTGCCTACCTGTACTTACACGCACACACGTTTATTACGTCTTGCCAACTGATTCAACTTTCCACAAACCAGTTCTCCAACTCCCTCTTTTCAAAGAGAAGTGAATAAGCATCGTCAAAGTTTATCCCCATGCCTCGGAGCATTGGGTGATTTATCAAGTTCATTCAGTCGTTTCTTTCACCGACCCCGTTGTTTCACCGCAAACGGGTCCACCTGCGCTACGTATCACCTGTACTCCTTTGTTTTTCCTCCTAGCAACCCTCAAACCGCTGTTGCCCCTGGATTGAATTTGCACCCGCAAATCTGACACCTGCCCGCCGCCATTTACCATCCATTCTGATTTTTTCTTACGGTGGCCACCACGGCATAATCATCAACGTCACGAGCAACTCGCCGTGGACGGCCGTTTGTGAAGATGGCGTACAATGGTGGTGGTAATAATAATGAGTATGAGGGCCACCGGCTCCAGGATATGCCTCCCAGCATATCGGTAAGTTTAGACCAAGTGCAACCGTCAACCTTAATCATTCAAAGGGTGGTACAGTTGATGCTGATAATTTTCACGGTTTAGTATCCTCATGATCAGTATGACGATGAGGCCCAGCGTCAAGGCCTGCTTGGGCAGGGCGGCACTGGCTACGATCATGAGCGTTTAGGCGCTCAGACTCCACCGGCGCGCCCGGTCTCTGCCTACAGTCTTACCGAATCCTATGCTACGACCAACCCCCAACCCACCCAGGCACCCTCCGAATATGGCACAGAGTACCCGGCACAAGGAGGATTTGGCTCTGGCAACCTCGAGGATACCGGCTTTGGATATGGAAGACCAGCGTCTACCGTTGATGCCGAGGAGAGCTGGCTTCGTCGTCAGCAAACCGTCAAGGGGGGAGGCCTGAAGCGTTACAACACCCGAAAGGTCAAGCTCGTTCAGGGCTCCGTCCTGAGCATTGACTATCCTGTTCCCAGTGCCATCAAAAACGCCATTCAACCCAAGTACCGAGACGTCGAAGGAGGTAGTGGCGAATTCGTCAACATGCGATATACGGCCGCCACATGTGACCCTAACGACTTCACCTTGAAGAACGGTTACGATCTGCGACCGAGAATGTATAACAGACATACTGAGCTGTTAATTGCCATTACTTATTACAACGAGGACAAGCAACTCCTGGCCCGAACTCTTCACGGTGTTATGCAGAACATTCGCGACATTGTGAACTTGAAAAAGTCCACCTTCTGGAACAAAGGGGGTCCCGCTTGGCAGAAGATTGTGGTCTGCTTCGTGTTCGATGGTATTGACAAGGCAGACAAAGAGGTCTTGGACGTCCTGGCCACCGTTGGTGTCTACCAGGACGGTGTCGTCAAGAAGGACGTCAACGGCAAGGAGACGGTGGCACATATTTTTGAGTACACTACTCAGCTATCGGTGACGCCCAACCAGCAACTCATTAGGCCTCTGGATGACAGCCCTCAGACTCTGCCTCCGGTGCAGATGATTTTCTGTTTGAAGCAGAAGAACAGCAAGAAGATCAACTCCCACCGTTGGCTGTTCAATGCTTTCGGTCGAATTCTGAACCCTGAGGTGTGCATCCTTCTTGATGCCGGTACTAAACCCGGTTCGAAGTCCCTGCTTGCCCTGTGGGAGGGCTTCTACAACGATAAGGATCTCGGCGGTGCTTGCGGTGAGATCCACGCCATGTTGGGCAATGGCGGCAAGAAGCTGCTCAACCCCCTCGTTGCTGTGCAGAATTTCGAGTATAAGATCTCCAACATCCTAGACAAGCCCCTGGAAAGTTCGTTCGGTTACGTTTCTGTGTTGCCCGGTGCATTCTCTGCCTACCGATTCCGAGCCATCATGGGCCGTCCGCTCGAGCAGTACTTCCATGGTGACCATACCCTTTCCAAGATTCTCGGCAAGAAGGGTATCGAGGGTATGAACATTTTCAAGAAGAACATGTTCTTGGCCGAGGATCGTATTCTTTGCTTCGAACTTGTCGCCAAGGCTGGTTCTAAATGGCACTTGTCTTACATCAAGGCAGCTAAGGGTGAGACTGATGTCCCCGAAGGAGCACCCGAATTCATCAGCCAGCGACGAAGATGGCTGAACGGTTCCTTCGCCGCCTCGCTCTACTCGCTCATGCACTTCGGCCGGATGTACAAGAGCGGGCACAATATCGTCCGCATGTTCTTCTTCCACATCCAACTCCTCTATAACATCGCCAACGTCATCTTCACTTGGTTCAGTTTGGGTTCGTATTATTTGACGACAACGGTTCTCATGCAGCTCGTCGGCACCCCAACAGCGCCAGGTCCTACCACGGAACAGCGACATGCATGGCCCTTCGGTGACACGGCTACCCCAATCGTCAATCTCATCCTTCAATACCTGTACCTCGCGTTTGTGATTCTTCAGTTTGTCCTCGCTCTCGGTAACCGACCCAAGGGTTCCAAGTGGCAGTACACTACTTCGTTCTTCTACTTCGGTTTCGTTCAGCTCTACATTCTCATCATCTCGGGATACCTGGTCGTCTCGGCTTTCAAACCGGGGGCTCTTAACGTGGACTTCGGCGACGAGCTCAAGAGGATGTTCCTTGGCACGTCCGAGGTGGGTATCATCCTGCTCGCACTGTTCGCTACCTTTGGTCTCTACTACCTTGCGTCGTTCCTCTACTTGGATCCATGGCACATGTTCCATTCCTTCCCGGCCTATATGATCCTGATGTCGACGTACATCAACATCCTGATGGTTTACGCTTTCAATAACTGGCATGATGTTTCGTGGGGTACCAAGGGTTCGGATAAGGCGGATTCTCTGCCTTCGGCTCAAGTGGTCAAGACGGAGAAGGATGAGGCGATGATCGAAGAGGTGGATAAGCCTCAGGAGGATATCGACAGCCAGTTTGAACAGACGGTCAAGCGGGCGTTGGCCCCCTTCAAGCCGGTACCGGAGGATGAGGGAAAGGATCTCGAAGATTCCTACAAGTCTTTCAGAACCTCACTGGTGATTTCTTGGCTCTTCTCGAACTGTGCTCTGATCGTCGGCGTCACTAGCGACGACGTTGGCAGCACATTCGGCCTCGGGGTAAGTCAAACCACGAAAGGAACGGACGCTGTGTGAAAACGTGCTAACTCGTCACAGGGCGCATCTACGGACAGAACAGCGGGTTTCTTCAAATTTCTTCTGATTGCCACGGCCATCTTGTCGATTGTGCGCTTCATTGGCTGCTTGTGGTTTCTAGGCCGGACCGGAATCATGTGCTGCTTCTCCAGGCGGTAAAGGCTGGTCCGGCTCTTAAGCCGAACTGCCATTTGCTGCTGCGTCGTTATATTCCCGTTGATATGTACACAAATAAGTTACTCCTATCTAAGGGCTGGCGTCGCATATTGTGTTTCTGTACAGGATAGACTCGGTGGTGGGCGTGGAGGGCTCGCTCTGGAACAGTATACTGCGAGGAAGCGAGCGATGAGAAAAAATTGCGATTGTCATCTTTTCATGACGGTGGTAAGCTCCTCCAACAAAAGGAAGCCGAGTGGCGCCGCTTGCGGCTTCCTCGGCTCAACTATTTCTCGCATAGTCTTAATGTGCTAGCAATGAATAATAAAGACGAATTTCATATATTATCGCTAGCCGATTCTCAACATGTCATCGCCATATTCTGTATATTATACCCAGTGTCTGCAGCAATGTCCCCGTTATGCATCCCTATCCAAGGTGTACACATGCGGGTTGAAGATCTCGTGTTCCTAGTACTTTTTCTGTTGCCGTCCACCGCTGAGTGGTGGTGTAGGCATCAGGGGCGGTATAGTCTTTAACTGTCAATATTCGTGTTTGCATACTCTCTTCATAGTGAGTGATATGCACATAAAGTAGATATGCCCCACTATCAGATAGCAGCTTCACCTGTACAAAATAGTCGAACGAACCCCACGTTCGTTCGATATTCTATCACGAAGGTCGGCAGGCAGTGTTTATAAGGGAACGGCACCGGACGACCTGTCGCGAATTCCGATCCGGCCATACATCTTCTGCGTCAGCAGCGTGTGCGTATATGCTGTTCACCAATCCTGGAGCGCCTTGAACCCATTCAAACCAAGAAGTAGAGAGAGAGGGAGGGAATCAGGCAGAGGGCATGGAGGAGACCCTCGAAACCATAGAAGCCCGCCACCGCAAGGAGCAGCGGGACCTCCAGTCCCGCATCACGAACAAGAAGAAGAACGCGACGAAGAAGACGCGCAAGGGCGTCAACGACGAGTGCGCCGAGCTCGAGCGCCAACTCAGGGAGCGCCAGGAGCGGGAGCTCGCCGTCTTCAACGGGGAGGCCGACGGGGTGGAAGACGACGGCGGCGACGCAGCGGACGGCAAGGAGGATGATGGCACGGAGGGAATATCGGCGCGACTGGAGGATACCAGCCTCTCAGACGTAACAACAGCAGCAACGACGAAACCAGCGACGGGAAAACCTCCGCGACCACAACCACCACCAGCACAGCAGCAGCAGCAGCAGCAGCCAGCGGGCAAGAAGCGCAACCGCCAGAAAGAGCGCCTGGCCCGCCGCGCCGCGGAGCAGGAAGCGGCGGCGGAGGCGGCGGAGGCGGAGGCGGCGGGCATGACGGACCACCGCTCGATCGAGAAGACGTACCTGCTGCGGGAGTTCGAGGCCAACGGCCTCGTGGAGAAGGAGATCCGGCCCGACGGGCACTGCCTGTTCGCGGCAGTGGCGGACCAGCTGGAGCAGCGGCGGATACCCCTCCTTCCCGTTCCCGAAGCGGAGGACTCCTCACCATCATCATCATCGCCACAACCATCAGCGCCTCAGCAGCAGCAGCCGCCGCCACCTCCTTACAGGGCCGTGCGCAGGAGGGCCACCGACTACATGGAGGCGCACCCGGACGACTTCGCGCCGTTCCTCGACGAGCCGCTGAGCTCCTACGTCTCCAAGATCCGGGACACGGCCGAGTGGGGCGGCCAGCTCGAGCTGGCCGCCCTCGCCAACGCCTACGGCGTCGAGATCAAGGTCGTGCAGGACGGACGCACCGAGACCATCGAGCCGTCGACGACCGGCAGCGGCGGTAACGCCGGCGCGGAGGGGCAGCCGAGGGAGAGGATATGGCTCGCGTACTACCGCCACGGGTACGGCCTCGGCGAGCATTATAATTCGTTGCGGAAGAAGGGCTGATGATGGGATGTGCTTGGGGATGTGTGTGCTTGTTTAAGTGGCAGCCGCGCGTAAGATGCGGCCTTAGTGAGGGCTTGCCGAAGTTTAAGTTGGCATCACGTGTGCCAAAACTTCGTGAGCGGTTGTCTTAATCACGAACCATATTTGTACTTTACAAAGCGAATTTCTGTACAAGCGGGTTCAGGGAAGGGTTCAGCGGATTTCAAGCATACAATAGATGGAATTTACGCTGTAAACATATAGCGCCAACTATCCCATAACTCCTTTGACGTCACTGAAGGTCAAGCTTTTGTTGAACGCCAACCTATCCACCCATTCCAGGTTATTTCCACCCCCTAAGTGCATGAGTTGTCGATCAACAATCGTAGCCATAACGATACTGTCAGCGCACATCCTCCACTGACTAGGCCATCTATGGCAGTCATATTGACTAGGTTCCTTTTATATCTCACTTCAAACACTTTTGTGCTCTTTCTCAGATCGCCTGCTCTGCTTGGGTGCTCGACGAGAAGCCCTCTTGCTGGGGCCAGCATGCGACGATGACTCCCCAGGGATAGTGGCTGGCTTCTCACGCAAGGTGGGAGTTAGAACGCGTGTTTGTGGTCGGCGGCCTGCAGTGTGGGAGCCTGGAGACCCCGTGACCTCGCCTCTTCCATCCCGGGTTGATATTTCTTGCCCCTGTTCCAACAGCGTGGTCGATTCTTCGAACCAATGGGGTGCAATTGTTTTGTCAGCAGCAACGAGATCCACGATATCGACAGGGCGAGAAGGGTCGTTGTCGAGCAAAATTCTTTCCGTCTTGACGCGGACCTTGATTTCCGGTGATACGTCGACCTTCCATGTGTCTGAAGGTAGTGCCATTTCATGCTGGTGATCCAGAATAGCGTCGCGAGATACAAAATCAAGATATCGGTTATCCATCGTGTACACGGTCAATCTAGATCCGTCCATATCAAAGGGAAGTTCTGACTGGTAAAACCCAAGGAAGAGACGGCCCTTAGACAAGCCACGCGGTGCAGCTCTCCCTATCATGATGGCAAAAAAGGCCTCCTGGCTTCTCTGTATGAGTACAGAAATTAGTCTGCCAGTGACTGCTGCTCGTATTGTGTAAATCACGTCGTGAGAGACAACAACTGTATGGTCGTATCTTATGATCGGGGGTTGCTTCGATACGAGCCGTCGACAGATAATATCTCCGCCTTCAATTCTTTTAAGCTCTGGAGCTTCAATAGACTCAAATCGCAACCATGTTTGGAATAATCCTATGCTGACTCGCGGATATATATACGCTTCGTTCAAAACGATGTCTCGCGTACGCGAACGTGTAGTGGTAGAAGTCAAAATAAGGGGTATCCCAACAAAGTAGAAAGTGTCATCACATTGCTTGCCACAGGGAAGCATGGCAATCTGCATCCGCATCACCTGCGTTATGCCGATGTCTCCTAGGGTGCCAGTTACGTTCCGTGCAAAGGGTTCCAGACTGAGATATATGTGCAAGGTTTTTCCTGCGTGAGACACGATGGGCTTCACGATCTGCTGTCTCTGAGAGATGAAGCAAGACCTACATCCCCAGAAGCAGACATATTGGCCCGAAGATTCGAAATCTCGTGGCGACTCAGCAAGGAGGCCCAAGAGATCGTCGCTATCCTTCGTCGGCTCCCATTCTAAAGCTTTGTCCCCGACTAGGGACTCCGGGTTCATAATCTCCGTAGAACATCTTGAGACAGCTGTTCCCCATGCAAAAAGAGAGTAATCCATCGGATAAGACTTCATAATCTCTTCTTGGAGCCTTTGGAAAGCTTTCATGCCTTCGCCATAGATCAGAGGCATGTTGACATCGAAGATGCCGAGGAGGCAGTAGGCAATATCCTCTATGCGTGATGTCTCCCTATGGGCTGCCCAGGACATCTTCTGTGCTACAGAGGCAGACACGAGATTCTTGCTGTCGAGAAATGACGCATCGATCTTCGTGACAGAGGATATGGACGCCGAGAGCTCGGACTTGGTGCCAATATAGTCCCAGTCCATCGAGTAGAAAGCGACTTCGGCTGGGGCAATAAGCTCCTGGAGCGTCCACCCGCGCGTGAACCAGCGACTTCGTTCCAGCTTCTGGTGAATTGTCGAGGCGCTCGATATGTCAGATAGGTAGGCGTAGCATATTTCTGCATTCCGGTACCATCGGAACATCGAATTGATAGCTTCAGTAAGCTCCGCGCTACTGACTTTGTCGATACAGCACCTAGACACTCGCGTTAGCATAATTGAGTGGATGATGATCCTACGCGAGACGATCTACCTACGTACGTGTCGATCCAAACCCACTCGAGGCCATCTTTCGCGGCTTGACGACAACAGTACTCGATCTTTCGAAACCCCTCCTTCTGTTTGATGGCTGGAGCTGGTAGCTGCTGCCACTCTTGGAAGCTGCACTCATCCTCGGTGGAACCCCACGTATGAGAGAGGATGGCGTACGGCGGAATATGAGAGTCGGAGACGAACTCCTTCATCTCCCAGGTGCAAGAGTTAAGTAGCCTCATATCGCTGAAGGTCAAGCATCCTCTTCGACTTTGATTTGGAGCGAAAGAAAAGCCCGCAAAGTGAAGACAATTCGAAGGTAATCGGTTCCGATGTGGCAACCGCAAGACACGTTGGATGGTATATCTTGCCAAGGGAAGTGATGGCAAGGCAGGCAGGGCTGATAGCCTAGCCCCCAACCAGGACCGCCTTGCAGGACATTAGGTGGCGGCATCGTGTGGCGCTGTTCTGATCACTTGCACCTTATCTGCAAGCTATCGGTAATATGCGACTTGGGTGTATTCGTGGCTGCGGATTTATGACAACCTCTTGCCCTTGGAATCGCCATTTGCTATTGAGACAAAGGGTAAAATGTCGGAGACCTTGACCATCAGCATAACTTGTAGTTCCAAGTGTATCATCTTGCCTTAAAAGGTAGTAGCAGCATCTGGGCTTGAATGATATTTGCAGCATACTGTAACGCAAATGCTTTAATTAGAGGCTCAGCCTCAACTCGCTCCGCCTCGACCAATGCCTCCCTCCCCCTAACCAGTTTCTACCAACTAGATGTGGTAATTAATCTAGCTCTTGCAGTATATAGCTTGTCCAATCAGAGACAACTCTGCTGGTCTTACTTAGCACATGTTATCAGATCGAGCAGTTTTCAAATGGCGTGGGATATTAAAAATGCATCGAAGAATAATAGGGAAGGGCTGAGGTAGTGAGAGGGCGGGCGGGGGCAACCGAACCCCCAAGGGCTATCCTAAAGTTTTCTCCGCACCGCTGACCTCATAAAGCGCCCAGAGAAGAACATCGGCGGTTTGGAAGACAGCCACACCTCCCTGTCTCTGCCTTGGTTCTAGAATTACCGTATGATACGGCCCCTTAGATTCTTCTCGCTCTGGAATTCGAGTGCTTACATTGCCTCCCAGCAAGCCTGATGACGTGGCGCATTGCCCATTGCGTATCGCATCCCTAAGTGGCCCTCCAGAGTTCGAGGCCTTATCCTAAGTATGGGGTGATCATGGTCAATCATAACCTCTTGGTGGCCGTCAATCTCAAAGCCGCTCTTCGACGACTCAGACGGACCTAAAGTTCCCGTGTGCTCTGGGTTGATGCTATCTGTATCAACCAAGAGGACATTCAGGAGAAAAACGTCCAAGTGCCTCTGATGACCCACCTGTAGGCAAGCGCTACCGCGGTCGTTACCTGGCTTGGGGAAGCGAATTCGAACATACGACTTGCAGTATGATGGGCTGAGACATATATTGCCAAGAAGCCTACCACCGCTGCCGCATATTGGCTCAAGCTCAGCCTCGCAAGCAAAGCTGTGTTCCGGAGAACGCGAGGAGGCAGAAAGATTTTGCCGTTGTACAAAACCTGCGAGGGATACTGGACCTGTTCATGCTACCTTATTGGAACCGCATGTGTACTTTCCCGGAACCAGGCTGTCCTCGAGGGAACCAGAATGCTACTGCGGGAATCTTAGCTTCCATGCTACGAGTTTGCTAGGCAAGGCATCGCAGCCGCTACACGAGGTAGGATGGGCAACTCTAACCAATGTCCGGAGATTTAGCACTGAGGCAAAATGGAGTGAACTTGACGGCGGCACTAAGGCCTATGTTACAGAGTTCCAAAAGGACTCCGGCGTGTTGAGAAGGAATAGCGATTTGTCACAGGAGAACTTGAACATTTCACCAAACGCAACCAGGGAACCATGGCATACTAAGGAAAGTCCACTCTTATATCTCATCGTGATTACGCCTGGCCGCAGATGCTTCGATCCTAGAGAGAACATATCCCTTGTATGGCATGGAGCCCAAGGCGCAGGCGATCCACCCACCAAACTATTCGAAACCGGTGAAGCAAGCCATGTTGGAA
This sequence comes from Monosporascus sp. MG133, assembly GCA_004155925.1. Classification (NCBI taxonomy): domain Eukaryota; kingdom Fungi; phylum Ascomycota; class Sordariomycetes; order Xylariales; genus Monosporascus; species Monosporascus sp. MG133. The sequence continues at coordinate 106,109 of QJNX01000066.1, read as the reverse complement.
CCACGGCTTATACTGCCAACTACAAAAGGGGTGCGCCGATGTGCATGAACTTTGGGGTGCGAGATACTGGACTCGTAGACACTTGTTACCCTTCTCAGGTGCCGGACTTCCCTCAAGCAGACTGGGCAGCTTTTGGTCTTTCAGATATTGTGTTCTGACTCCACACACCACCAAGCAATCCTAGAACTTTATAGTGCCGTGACCTATGTCCTCCAATAATATCACATCGCGACAATCTCCCCGAACAGCCTCTCGAACTTCATCCCGAGCGCGCTCAGGATTTCCAGGGCTCCTGCGACGATCACTAGGACGAACGACTTCTGCATGGCGGCGGAGAACGCGGCAACAGCCGAGTGCCTGATATCGCCACTCAAGGATTCGAAGACCGCGCTGTGTACCCCTGAGACCGCGTCCCGCAGCTCCGCCTCGCTCAGGCCGCGGCCGGCCAGCACGTGCCTCAGGGTGCCGACGGCCGCGTCCTGGAATATCTGGCCGCCGACGACGAGGCAGATCACGGTCGACCCGATCTGGCTGACGTTCCGCAGGTTTATCGCGCTGACGGCGTCCGCGGGCTCGGCCTTGAGCGTCGCGACCGTGTACCCCAGCTGCAGCGTCAGACCGGTGCCAATGGCCATGATGACGCTGAAGCCGTATATGTCAGCCGCCGGGGTTGACGGTTTCAGATAGACGTAGAACAGAGACCCGGCAACCGTGAGGAGGATGCCGGAGGCGAGGAAGAACGGCATGTAGTACTTGATTCTGGATAGCGCCCATCCGGAAGCGAGGTTGACGCTAACGGTGACGAGCAAGAAAGGCAGGAGGCCTAATGCGGCCATGAGTGTGGTGTCGTTCTGGACGAATTGGAAGTAGATCGGGATATAATATGTCGTCATAAATAGTGCGGTAATTGCGCACGACGTGGCCGCGTACAGGAGCACCTGTGTCTGAGATTTCAAGAGATGACCCGAGAAAGACCGATCGGACGGCGTGGAAAAAAAGCATAAGTACTGCTGCAAGACGTAGAGCACGAGCAGGACTCCGAAAACGACCAGAGTTGCGATGGTCCTGCCGTCGTTCCACGGCCAGACGCCGCCCGCTGATATTAGCCCCATCGCAAAGGCAACCCAGATACCAACACTGAGGGCGAAACCCACGAAGTCGAGGTTGGCCAGCCTGTTCCTACCGACCTTCCCTCTGATGGGCGGATCGACGGTAGATAAAGCAGCATGATAGGGGTGGTGACGGCGCCGATCACGAGGTTGATCCAGAACCCCCAGCGCCACGTCCCAGGACTGACGGCGAACCCGCCTCCGACGAGGGGCCCGAGGATCGCACCGACTCCCCATACGAAGCCGGTGCCGGAAAGATACGTCCCCCGCTCCTCCCGCGTCGTGGGCTCGGAGAAGTAGTTCAGGCCGCCGAGGTAGATGCCCGTGCCGCCGGCCCCGGCGATCACGCGGCCCACTATGAGGGCGTCCATGCCCGGCGCCGCGGCGCATACGGCGAAGCCTATCTGGAAGAGCGCGACGCCCGCGATGTAGAGCCGCTTCGTGTCGAAGGGCGTGAAGAGGAACCCGTACGGCAGGGTGACGGCCCACCGAGCCGAGGGGGAAGCCCGCGCCGACCCACGCGAGCTGCGAGATGTCCGAGAACGCGTCGGCCACCGCCCCCTGGATATCGGCCGCTATAGTGGTATCCAAGCTGTACAGCAGGTCGGCCAGGTACAGCGCGGCGCAGATCAGAAACCACCGAGCGCCCGTGACGTCCCGGCCAGTGGCCTCGTCCACGTTTGCATCTCCCCGAGATCCGGCCGTCTCCTGCGTGGGTGGTCGAGATCGGTAGCCTTGCTCTACCTGCGCTTCGCTGAGTTGGGGAGCAGGCGCGCTCTCCGTGGATAGACGGCTTTGGCGTTAAATCTCTGCATCCTTCCGGCCCGGCGAAGAGAACGATGACGGAGTTCGTGATGCCATGACTGGAGTGTGTATTCCTGGTTCTGGAGACTACCGGGCTAAAGAACTCTTGCGGTTCTCGGTAGAAGTCAAAATATCACGATGGACCGCCCGTGGGCTCTTATACACTCACGTGCCAAGGAACGAGATCTTGCTAAGGTTGGATGATGTAGGATACTCCGTCGTCGACTGGGGGAGAAGGAGAAATATGGAGCCGGATGATACCAGCCATGCCGAAGATCCAAGGGGCATTGTGTTGTGGCCAGGGACCACGGAGCATGGCTATCTTAGTAATCGAACGGATCGCCGATGTCTGAATAGGAGTTATAGAGACTCATGTAGTTTGTCTCGGTCTTGGCTCTTCTTTATTATCTCCCCTATACAAGCGCTAATGCTTAACGCCGAAACTCCCCATGAATGATTTTCTATAGATGGACACATCGCGGGACCAAAGTGAGTTACCTGCTTCTTGGTATTGCCCTTACAATGCGGAGTCGTGGATATATCTCGCTCAAGTCCGGGGAATCGTCACATGTTGCTGGGACAAAGGGAATGATATGTAGTAACGCGGATGAAGGCAAGAGCAATGCCAACACCGGACGGGTAGTTCCCTGTAACGCAAGGGCCAACAAATAATTGTACTGGCAAGGCTGATACTGGATGTGAGTAAGATTTACTGTGTGTACCCTTTAAAGAAGAATGAGACTCTCATGAATACTTCTTGTGTGCTTAGCTAGAAAGGGGGGAAATAGGGGCTCTGGAAAAGGGGGGAGAGAAGGAAAGAGTATTCCACAGTGTTGAGTGTTGGTATTTTTTGGGGATCTGCCATTAACAATGCCTGAGCGTCAAACAGGTCAGGGATACAACTAATTGACAACCATCTACTTCATGACGCGTCCGAGTTTCATCCGCTGAACCTAGATAAGAAATAGACCGGAGCCCCTGGACTGTCGGCATTTATCTGGGACCCTAATCTGGTTGCCTGGGAGGCGCATCAGACAGGCGCATGGAACGGTTGCCGCAGGAAGAAGAATCCTTAGGCTTGTATCGAAACCCCTTGAATGGCTTTCATATCTCTTGACGTATTTGGGCGGTTTTGGAGGATGAAGCTACCAGTTGGAATACTAGGTTATCTTAGTCGAAACTATGACCTTCACCGCAATATATATCCACAACAAAGGACGTCGCGTCTTCGCAGATGCGCGTAGGCTTTCCCTAGGATAAATTCCAGGCCAAGATATAAGAGAATATTTGGTTGGGGTGGGCGCTCCATGATATCACTAGAACTCTAGACTAAAAGGGGCTTTGGTGCAAAGTAGTCGAAGTCCCTTGAACCGTTTATTCGCTACTTATACATATCGTTTAACAAGTCCAGTCTAGACGTTGCCTCGTAGCCCCTACTCCAGACCATGACAATGCTATGCATGACTTCGTCCCCGATCAATCACAGTTCCTTACCCAGTCGAACCCATAGAAGATCCTCAAGCCAATAAGATGCCAGATAATTAGACCTCACATATATACACCCAACATCAAGCCTGCTTACCTTGCACTCTCGCTCCCCTGCCCCATCCTTACGCGCAAACTACTCCCATCCTATCGACCTCAGAACATACACTCCCTAATCCTTCCCACCCCACCGAGCTCGTACTCGGCCCAGCGGGCGACGCCGCGGCGGCCGGCGACGAGCAGGGCGCCCGGGTTGACGACGTGGCAGCCCTCGTAGGTGACACAGAAGGGCGGGGCCGTGGGGTCGACGAGCACGAGCGCCGTCGGCAGCGGGTACAGGTGCGCGGCAGCGCCGTAGTCCCAGTGCACGGGACGCACGGCGTCACGGAAGGGGCACAGGTAGCCTTGGTCGAGCACCGTCTTAACGAGCCGGCGTGCCGTGCGCAGGTCGTGCGGGATGGCTTCCTCGGGGTTCTTCTTCTCCGGGGCGGCGCCGTCGACGTCCATGGCGTCCGCTCCCTGCTGGTCGAGCGCGTCTGCTGCCGTGTCCATCTCGACGTCGTCGTCGCCGTCGCCTCCCGCGGGGTTCTCCTCGCCGGCATCGTCCTCGTCCGGGTTCTGCGCGGACGAGGTGTTCAGACGCACGGCGGTGCGGCGCATGCGGGCTGCCATGTCGTCGCGGAAGAGCACGATCTCGTGGGCGGGGCCGAAGACGGAGAGGCGGGCGGGGGTGGAGGTCCAGATGGCTTCCCCCGGGACCTTGTGGTTGGCGCCGGGCTCGGCGTTGGCGGCGGCGAAGGCGCGGCGCACGCGGCTCGTGAACATGTCGGGGACGGGGCGCCGCGGCAGGGGCACGGCGGCGCCGGCGCCGAAGGACGAGGCCCAGCCGTCGTTGTCCCCCGGCACGAAGACGAAGGTGGCCGACTGCAGCAGCGCGGGGAAGTCGGCGAGCACCGACGCCAGCGCGTCGAAGTACTCCTTGTATTCCACGCTCCCGCCGCTGCTGCCGCCGCCCGCCATGACGGCGTGCTGCGCGAAGTTGCCCGCCAGCACGAACGCCATGGGTCCGCGGCCCTCGGGCTCCGCGCCGTAGGTGGCCAGGATCTTGCGCAGCGCCTCGAGCGCCCGCGGCTGGTCGAGATTTAGCTCGCCGAGGATGACGGTGCGCCCGCGGCTCGGTAGTGCGTCGGCGGCGTCTGCGTCCGGGCTCGGCTGTTGTTGTTGTTGTTGTTGTCGGTGGTGGCGGTGGTGATGGAGGATGCGCTGTTCGAGCTTTCGCATCCGCGCCCCCGACGCCCGCTCGCTGCCCACGCCCAGGAAGTCGATCCAGCCGAACCCGCCTCCTATGGTGTGGTCCGGCCCGCCATCTGGTCCGCTGATGCCGAGCGTGGCCTTCCGCTTCTCGCAGGGCGGCTGCCCGATGAAGAACCCCTGGAACCGGCCGCCGATAATGCCGCCGATGCCGTTGCTTCCGCCGAGTCCCTTGCCAGCGGATTCTTCTTCCTCTTCGTACACACCGTCCACCAGCACGATCATGCCCGGCGTGAACCATGCAGAGTCTTCCGGGATGGCCACGGCTTGTCGTAGATCTAGTGAGATGGTCCCAGTAAGATCGTTAATTGCTAAGTTCCCCGTGGGCAATATGGATAATTGGCCGAGCAACATGTGATGGCTGCCATGGCGACCCAGTAAGTTAGCTATCGGCGTGATCTTATGAGTTTGTTGGCTGGTTAGCGTAGACGAAGAAGACCGCTTGAGAGAGGGCGGCCCCTTGGTGACGGCGACTGCCGAGCTCTGGAAAGCCTCATTCCGAAGGAGTCTCTGATGTATAACGTTATATCGATTTCTGAATAGGGCTGTCTTGTGTGACGCTGGCGGCATAAGAGATGGTTTTGATGAGTCCCTTTACCCCCGATTAGACCTCAGCGCATAAAAAGGGCATGATACGAGCGCTCACCTCTCGAAATGCTTCTTTGAAACGTTATATACCATACGTGGCTGTTCGAATGCACTTACGACCTTGATCCACTTCCTCGGATCATTCAGCCCATCATCATCAGGCTCGTCCTCTTCCACGCCCAGTCCCGACATGCCGAAACTCGCGGCGCTATCATCGCGAGTGATGTGTGCCGGTCTTAAGCCCAATCTCGTATTGGATAGATCAGCCTCCTGTCCAGGTTCTAGAGCCAGACTGTTCTGGCGACTTAATTCCCGGCCCGTGGCTATCCTGCCGCCGCTCATGTTTCCCTCGAGCGACTTCAGTATGTCCTTGAGCTCGCTGCTGGCCCCGTCTACTATGACGCCCCCATTGCGGTTCTTCCAACTCTTGGCCACCTCTTCTAGAACCTTTTCCGCCAGGCCTTCCTCCCGCCATCCCGAGCCGCAGTGCCGGCCGATAAAGGTAGCTAGTTCCTGTAAGGCGGACGATGTAAGAGTTAAACTGTGCTTCTTGGTGAAGGTCCGGAAGGCCAATGGCCGAAGAGTGGCGGGTGGCAAAAGAATGGGTAAGATGGGGGCCTTGGGGGCAGGCGGGGCGAAGGGTCTCGGAGTATGCGCTGGGGTGCCGAAAGCAGCAGACGAGGAGGGAATCGAGTCGGACGGCGGCGCTGGAGGGGGTTCGGGCGCAAAGATGGAAGCTTTCTTTGTTGATTTATTATTAACCTGCATTTTCAGGGATTTCGAAGAACACCCGATTTTTCTCAAGAGAACATCTAGCCCGTCAGTTCATAAATTCTGCGATGTTGAACCATAAGTCCCCGGTTGGTGTAAGTGTGTAAGTGTGTATGTAAGTATGTATACCGCATACCACATACCACATACATACAGAATGGGAGACGCGACTTGGGCACTTTTTGACGCGTTAATGAGTTCTTGGCGTGAACAGGGGCTGTTAATCGGGCTTAGTTAGTGCTACTCCCCCGCTATTAGCGTCCGCTACAATTGGAAGATGCCTTACGTCAGTCAATATAGCAAGCGCCATACGGCGTAAGTAGTATGTAGTTAGTTACAGTCAGAAGCTTTCATTTTTGCAATTGAACTCTTTTTGATGTTGTTTGAAATCCAGCCTACTGGAGTTGTCATATAAAATGTTGTTGATAACAAGACTTGGCGCAACTTCAGCACGTCGTGCTGGGTTGCTATCGCGCCGTTGCGTCTCTACCTTGACTTCAAATCCACATATAGTCAGTACCATCGTTTTTACCGAGTCGGACTGCGATACATCGATGCTCACGTCCTTTTGCTCTTAGAAAGTCTTCCCCAATGCTGCGACAAACGGTAACCACCTCCTCACATATCTCGATACGAATCCCCCTTCTCCCAGACTAGCCATTGGCTCGACGACGGCATTACCGCCCACTCCCCAGTCCTTCTCCGAGAACCACGAATTCCTGTCGATCCTCACCGAGGTCCTCTCCAAACACGCGGCCCAGGACCCCAACCTGCAGGCGCAGGCCCAAGCTTTCGCCGCGCCCGGCGGAGCGACGCTCGGTTCCGGAGGCGCATTCTTCCCTCAGCAGCGGAGACCGCGAAGCTCCAAAGGCAGCGGCGCCGGGCTGGGAGGCGGAGGGGGGGCGGGTGGTGGTGGTGCCGGCGGCGCGAGCGCTCAGGGGGGCGCTGGTGGTGCCGGGGTCGGCGGGCACGTCCACCTCAGCGATCTGAGGAATCCGCCCGACTTCGGCAGGATCGCTTGGCCGGAAGACATCCTCGGCAGCATCGAGGTGGACGGACAGGGGACCATCGTCGGCGAGTTCCAGCCCAACGGGACGTATCGCATCATCACGAACGAGGGAATGTAAGTGTCAACCAGGTTTTCTTTCCAAGTAGAGGGCGCTTTTAGCTAACTTCTTGCCAATTTTTGAAGTCTCGGTCTCAGTGACTATCTGAGGACAAAACTCATTGAACGGCTTAAGGAGGAGGAGAAGAAGGGCAAGTGAAGATGCGAGGACGGCTTGAGTCTCAATGACCCGGTTTCTTGTCAACTTCAAGGCAGTTTCTCCAAGAGGGCCTCTCTGCCACAGTCCACTCGCCATGGCCGTTTTGTACAATACCCTCATGTATATACACTGTCTAATGTCACGAAATGTCTCCTCTTGGTTCTCAAGGCTTAGCATATATTGCATAACTCCCAACGCCTTGAAATGTTTGAGCATTTCTATAGTCAATCTGGGTTCCCGCTCTCTTTGAAATAAGAGGCTGGAAGTAGCAGCCGCGTCACAGCTGCAGATTCGCTGCGATTTTATAGACGTTTACCACGATATATCCACTCGGTTATTTCGTAGGTCTGCCTGTGTATTTATTCGGCGGCATGTTGCCTGCAGTTAACGGGATGGCTGGAAGTACTAGAATCTTAAAGGTGTAAAGCTGGCAGACTTGCTCCAGCAGTGCCTTCGTTGGGGCCAACATGCACTTCGTAAGACAAGACTCCATTCATCTGCAGTTGCATATGATAGTCTTTATTCTATTGGACACAGTGCTTTCTTCTACATGCGCAATTACATATGGAACCCCAGTCATCTGCAACCTTGCAGCCGTCCTTTCTCTTAAACAAGCCTTTCCGGAGACGCGAGCCGGAAAGCAAGCCGGTAGATCCGAGAATATACCTCCCGCATATGAGCGTGTACGTATTGAGGCTCTTCAAGCATCTCTTCAATAGCTTATTTCCTATTCTGTATAGGTGACGACTATATAAAAAGTAATGAGACTATTGCCCACCAATACCATAGTAAATAATAAGACCTAACTGATGACCTTACCCCTCCGTGTAGGTAACCCCGAGAACCCCCCCTCCACCTCCTGTCTGCATACGGTCCCTACCTGTGCTCGGTAGTTCTTCGAATCTCATTATCAGAGACACGGGTCTTTCAGGTATCACAGCCTTTTCATTATCGAATACACACCATTTGATTCGTCCCGTGCAATTAAGTCAACGATTACACATCACCCGCTGCCAAGATCCTGGTAAAACGCGCAAGGGGGTTGGAAAGTGGGAGGAACAACCTTTGACTGACATGTGAATTGCTGTCGCTCTCTTCTGACCCCAAAAGTTGTGCAACGATCAGCCGGGGACGGTCCAACACCTGTACGGCAACTACTGTACAATACAATACCGTATCTGCAGTGGCATCTAAACTGTAATTGCCAACAAAGCCAACCAACAAACAAAACAGATAGACAGACCCCCTCCAAAGACCCTCAAGCTAGCGGACCCCAGCCTAACATCCGTCAGGTGGGCTCTCATACCCACTGAGGTACAAGTACTTTCAGGTCACAGAACCCCTCGTTTACACCCCCGGGCCGCCTTTGTGAGAGTACTTACCCTGGCCACTGGGTGTACCTTACCTCCCTTGCCTACCTACAGTACTACCGCCTCTGCATGTGCCCATGACGACCTCAATCTTCTCTTCCTCCTCAACCACCACTCCTATCCATCATTGCACAACATCTCGCGTTCACTTCAACGAGATGGCTCAAAGAGCATTCGACGAGGAGGAACTCTCCATATCGATATCTCCGTCGCAGATCCGCCGTAATAATCGACCCGGCCGAGTCCCCGAAATCAACGTCACCCCCCACCAGACAGCCGAGACAGCAGCAGCCAGCAGCAATGGAGCAGCAGCCGGAGCCGGAACCGAGGGCCGGAGTCGAGCTCCCAGTTTGATGGGAGGAGATCAGAAGGCGAAGCTAGAGCAGCGCATCGGTGCATACAACATCATCCGTACCCTAGGAGAGGGCTCATTTGGCAAGGTCAAACTCGCCGTGCACAGGATGACCGGCCAGCAAGTCGCGCTCAAGGTCATCGCACGTAAGAAGCTGATAAGCAGGGATATGGTCGGTCGTGTCGAGCGGGAGATCGAGTATTTGCAGCTCCTTCGACATCCCCACATCATCAAGCTGTAAGTCGGAAACACATTCCTTGCCGCGAGCTGAATAGTGTTTGCTAATCGAGGCTGGCTCGTTTGCGCACACTGTAGCTACACGGTGATTAAGACTCAGAATGAGATCATCATGGTGCTGGAGTACGCCGGCGGCGAGCTGTTCGATTACATCGTCTCGCATGGTCGAATGCCCGAAGACCAAGCCCGCCGCTTCTTCCAGCAGATGCTGTGTGCCGTCGAATACTGCCACAGACACAAGGTCGTCCATCGCGATCTGAAACCCGAGAACTTGCTCCTCGACGACAACCTCAACGTCAAGATTGCCGACTTCGGTCTCAGCAATATCATGACCGACGGCAACTTCCTTAAAACGAGCTGCGGCAGTCCCAATTACGCGGCTCCAGAAGTTATTAGCGGGAAGCTCTATGCGGGACCCGAAGTTGACGTCTGGAGTTGCGGTGTTATTCTCTATGTGTTGCTAGTAGGCAGACTCCCGTTCGACGACGATCACATACCCAGTCTATTCGCAAAGATCCAACGCGGAGTATTCACGATACCTCATTGGATACCCGCAGATGCACAAGCCTTAATCAGAAAGATGCTGCAAGTCAACCCGGTCCAGAGAGCAACCATCGACGAGATTAGGCAAGACCCCTGGTTCTTGAAGGATCTGCCAGCGTATCTTCAGCCTCCTGTCGAGGAGTTCTTAAACACCGGCGTAGATCCCAACGGAGCCATCAAGCCGTCAGATATTGCACCGAATGCTCCTGTCAAGGTTGCCGAGAAGCTGTATGAGGAGGTCACAGAGAAGATCAGCAAGACAATGGGTTATGGCAAGAAGGATGTCCAGGAAGCCCTTGAAGCTGATGAACCATCAGCCATCAAGGACGCTTACATGATTGTGCGGGAAAATAAACTCATGCAAGTAAATCGTATGTCTCACCTTCCAGCCGCCCCTGATGATGCCCCCACGTATCCACTCAAATCACCCGCAAAAACCGATATCCCACCATAGCCATTCTATCTCTTATTGTATCACCGGTATGTTTGGGGACGTATGACTAACCTTGCGCAGCTGCGTACGGAACGGGGGCTGACAATCCTTATTTTGCTACCTCTCCACCCTCTGCGACTCACGAGGAAAACATGGCTAGCGTGGCACAAACCCTTCAGGACACTTCGATAGGGAGCAGCGAAGTGCCCGAAGGGGATCAGACACCAGAGCCCCAGGCGAGTCCTCTCGCGGAATCCAATCGCTCCACGACGTCGACAGTTGCGAGCTCGTCTCCGCGGGGTTATGTAAGCAAGGTCGGCATTCTTCCGACAAGTTTACCAGCCCTCCACAGGGAATATCTAGAGCGTCAGAACGCTGGCATCGAGGAGCCACTGAGCAGCCAACCAGTGCCCGATGTACCACTCCAACCAAGGACGCCTGCTGAGCAACAAGAGGCGGTGCGCCGTCTCAAACCGCATTCCAAGGGCTCCGTGAAACTCGATGATAGTACGCGACCGCAGACTATGACCCCGGTTGCGCCTAAGAAGTCCAAGCCGACCCGTTGGCAGTTTGGAATTCGCTCCCGTAATGCGCCTTGGGAGGCTCTGCTGTGCATATACAAATCCCTGAAGAAGCTTGGCGCGACCTGGGTAGTGGATGAGGACTATGAAAAGGTGCACGAAAATGACCAGGAGGTCCAGTAAGATCTGTCCCACCAAGACCTGTCTATCGTGCGCCACTAACTGCGCCCTTAGAAATGGTAGTTTCGCTACCAATACTCCTTTGGACACTCCGGCCGATCAAGTCCCCAACCCTTATGAAGGCGTTCCCACCGATCAAATTGATCTGAAGACCTTCGATCCAGTAAAATACTACAAACTTCCCGCCGATCCGTGGCATATCATCTGCCGCTGGAGAAAGGATGGTGAGTCATGTCCGGCGTATATTCGTAGCATATTCTAACCCTAGACAGATCTGCGCAAGTCCTCCGTTTCATCCGGTCACATGAGCCCCGAAGAAGCCTCGGAGCAAAACACATACGTGTATTCCGTGATGGATAAACGCAAACAAGATTTCGTCTGGATGAGAATGGAGATCCAGATCTATGAAATGGAGTATGGCGTCTACCTCGTGGACTTCAAATGCTCAGGCTATGAACGAGATGACGGCACTTTGCTCGAAGAGAAGGACGTTATGAGCCCCTTCCCCTTCCTCGACATGGCTGCCAAGTTGATTATGCAGTTGGCTGAGGCTGATTAAAAGCTTATGCCATATTTCTATGCAAAGGTGTGCCCTAGGTGTTCACCAGTTCTCCAACTATTCGTATCTGAGCTTGCGGGTTATCTCCAATCTCCGTCCATTTTTCGCCGCGGCGTTCACCCGGCTCCCCTATAGCGAAGAATTACAACCATGTCAAATTCGGGGTTCTCCCCCACGGCATCCTATCGATTTACATCTCTTCTCCTTGCACATATTCGTTTTCTTTATCCCACAGGGACATCCAGGGAACCCAACAGCCCGATGATTGGGACTCTGGACCCTGGGCGGTATACAGTCACTCAGAATGAAGCAAGAATGGTTCCGACTTATTAGACTCGACTGGGAACAAAGGATCATGGCAAATTTGCGCTTGCATACGGAAACGGGAACTCAGGGACGAACCCTGAGAACGACGACATAGCGTATGACTATCGAAACGTAAGAATTATTCCGGGAAAGCTCGAGAATGGAAGAGAAAGAAGGATCACCTCCATCCAATGTAGGCGTTGTTTTTTATCTGGTCCGGCCGAAGGCCAGAAGACCGTCAAGGGAAGGTATTATTTGCAGATTGGAGTTTTGCGAACGTTTTCTGTTACGTTATACCCTCCTCGACATGAATGGAACGAGGCCATGATGAAGCAAAGTGAAGGGGAGTTCCGGAGCGGATGAATGGATGGACGCTGATCTGATGGCCCGCAGGAACTGGTAGAGGGTTTCTCTCGTTGACTTTCGGGACATTTCTTGTCTCGCACGGGATCAGGTCGAGGAGGCCGAGGAAGAGGGACGGATTGGTGGGTGGCCCTCTCTGAGTTTGACGTAGCACTATGGATGGATAGGAGATCAGAGAAGAATACGTTCGATGTTATTCCGTTTGAAGATTCGCATTCCTAGTGACTCGCTTGCCGGCTCGTGCTGTGTACGAAACGGGTGAAAAGCGCACCCCTAACTAAACCACACCACATCAGAGTCCCCACAGGTGGGCGAAATCCATAAACAGGCTCCCCTTGGCGTCCATGACGTCGACCTCGTCCAGCAACCTCGCGGCGCCGACCCGGGCCTCGGTGAGCAGGTACTCGGGCGGGAGGTCGACCTCCTCCTCGTCGTCCTCTCCCGCATCCTCCCCCTTCTCGTCGGACGTCGCCATCATCATCAGCGAGACGGCCGCCTTCGCGCAGAGCGCGGCGTTCGGCATCCCGTGGCCCGTGAAGCCCGCGCACACGGCCAGTCCGCGCCCGTCCGAGCCGCCGCCCAGCGACGGCGGCACGACGCCCACCCACGGGTGCCCGTCCCGCGAGTACCCCATTATGCCGGTCCACTCGTGCGTCGGCTCGAGGTCCTGCTTCTTCTTTGACTCCGCCGCCGCCGCTGTTGTCGGGGGATCGGAGCTCGTCGTCGGCGGCGACGGTGATGGTGCCGACGGCGACGGCCGATGCGACAGGTCCATGAGCCCGCCCAGCTCGCCCCGCAGGTACCACGCGACGGGCTCGTCCGTCGACGCATCGTCCCACACCCCGACGCCCCGGCCCCGCGCGTGCTTCCGCCCGCCGCCGAACACGAGCTCCGCCCCCGGGGGCGGCCGCTGGCTCAGGTAGTCGTCGCGCGAGTAGGGGTCGTCGGGCTCGCCGGCGAACACGAACGTGTGGCCGATGTCGAGCGGCGGTTGCGGTGGCGGTGATGGCGGTGATTGCGGTGACGGTGAAGGTGGCGGTGGAGGTTTGAGCGCCGACACCTGGCCCCGCACCGGCACGATGAGGTCCGCGAACTGCGGCAGCAGGTGCGACGTGTACGCGTTGGTGGCGAGCAGCACCCGAGGCACCGTGACGGTGCCGCGGGGCGTGTGAACCGTCCACAGCGTCGTCGTGCTACCGCCGCCATGGCCGCGCGTCCCGGCTCCCGGGGTAGTAGCGGGCGCCGCAGACGAGGAGGAGGAGGAGAGCCCCGTCGCGGGCGTATTGGGCTGTAGGTTGAAGCGGCCGGCGGCCAGCAGCCGCTCGAGCACGAAGGCGACGAGCTTGTAGGGCCACAGGCGCGCGGCGTTCCACTGGACCACGGCGCCGGCGGCGCCGCCGACGCGCAGGCCGTCGAGCGTCATCTCACGGCGCTCGCCCTCGAGCAGCCACGGCACGGTGCCGCCGCGCTCGACGACGGCCACGTTGGCCGCCAGGTCCGGGTAGCCCTCGGCGAGGCGCGCCACGGCGCCCCGCACGGCGTCGAACAGCTCCGCCGAGTAGAAGGCGTGCACGCCGCTCGTCGTGCGCCAGTCGCACGGGATCGAGCACTCCTCCACCAGCGCCTTGAGGTACGAGTACGTCCGCAGCTCGAACGCGGCGATGTGCGGCGCCGCCACCGACGCGTAGATCGCGGGCTGGCAGTGGCCGCCGTTCTTGGGAGTAGTTAGTGGTTTGTCAGGATAGTGTTGCATATTGCAGACAGGCGCTTGCTTTGACACGTTCCCGACTTCCTTAGACTTCCAGATCCAGCCCCTAATAGGCAACAGCCTACTTCAACCCCCTATCTTGCTCTCTGCCATCCTCGCAACTGAAGTCCATGCTCTCCCGTCTCATCTTCCAACTCGAAGACTCCAGAGGAAAAATCACAACTCACCCGTCCGGTAGCGCCCCAACACGCCTCCCGAGCCTCAAGCATAACGATATCCAAATTGGGGTGCTTCTCCTTCAGGAAATGCGCGGCGAAGGCCCCGGTGATGCCGCTGCCCACTATGACGACGTCGGCCGTGCGGGGCAGCTGCTCCGTCGTCCGGTGGCCCAGCAGCTTCTCCGACGGTTCCTTAAGCCAGTACGATTCCGTCGGGTTGTCAACCGGCAGACCGGACTGGCCCGGGAAGAGGTCCGTCTGCGTCATGTTGCTGGATGCGATTGCCAGTCTATGATGACAGATTTCCGGGTAGCTGTGAGCGTCAGCAGTGGGTGGGGTCGAGTTGCGGAACGAGCAGGGCGGAACGTAAGACTTGCCGCCCGGTGATAAGCCCACGCAGTCCCGTTCAATAAACCATATATTGGACGGAATGTTAAGTTTTCGGAAGGTTTTAACTGGTTCTCGTGTAAAGAAGTCACCAAGTTACGCCCGACTCCCTTATCAGAGATCAAGAACTCCGTAGCAGGTGAGGGGTCGGATCGATCCACCAGCCAGCAGCTAACAAATCGATATACTTATCCTATCACTCATAGACAATGCAGACACAGAAGAGAGGATATCTATAACCACCGTTGCCTCACAATCAACTACATAAATTCATTTTCATATTTGTAGAAAGCATAAGCCCACTATATCGGCCTTCATAACCGTTAGAGACCCGGGAGCTAGTGCAGCTAAGTATTAATAGAACACTAGGTCAAAGTCTATAAGCGAGAAGTCCCGCTTGCCCCTATTTGACATGTGAGGTAATGACTTCACACCACAACAGGGCTTGGCAGATATAATCTAGCAATTGCTTAACTATAATCCGTGCGGTGTGATTCTCGTATCATACTCCTTAGGACTACAGATCAAGGCGTTGTTGACTTCCCGAGTTCCATACCTTCTTTAAGGAAGGATACCCAGCTACCTACAGTAGGCAACAGAACTCACTTTAGTAAGGTGTTTTATAAGAACGTTCGTCGGGACTTCAACAAGATAGACGGTAGGGACTTCATGCCATGAGATATCCCCCGACGAAAACATTCAGGGATGGAAGTGGAGTCATCAAGTCTGTACAATGCCTTTGCGAGGCTTGGCTTATAAAGTCCACGACGGCCTACTTCCGTATGTAGAGTTTCTATCAAGGCTACTTCCGTTCTTCACCTCATTCATTCAAGCCTCTCTCCTCTGGATTTAACAAGCCTCTTTCGAGGTCATCTTCACCTCAACGACCAGCTCAGAAGTTCTAAAAGTCTGACAATGTATACATTTATGAGATCGAAAGCCCCCATTGAAACGCTATTGTTGGCACTCCGTGCTGCTCGAACAGCCACAGTCAGGAACCATATATACGTCCTATTATCTCTTTACACGTTTTTCACCCGGACCATCATCGCCCATTTCACCATCATCCGATTCAGACCTTTCTCTCTTCTTTCCCGCAACGCCAACCCCATCGCCAGCCTAAGGTACAGGCGCTTAGCCTGTATTGGCATTCAGCAGTATATCACGGAGCAATTGCCGAATCGCATCATCCGATTCCCCAGGCGTACCTCCGGGAGCCCTGTTGACAACCCGCTCACGAACCAACGCCGCTAACTCGATGAGCCCAGGGCGGTCCTGGGGATCCTGCGCCAGGCACCGGCATATTAAGTCGATAAGCGGCTCGTCCACGCCGTTGGAGACGAGCTCATGGCGCCGCCCCGACAGCACCGTACCGAATGAGAGGAATGTCGCGGCCCCCACGGTTATCTCTGTAGCCTCTGGAACCCGGTAGTCTCCCTCAGCCTCGTGGAGCAAGATGTACAACATAACCTGACGAAATTCAGTGTTTATCTTTAGAAAAGTAATCCGGAGCGAACATGTAGATGGACACCCATCGACGAAATAGCGCGGGCTGCGGAACAAGGGGTCGGACTCACCGTGCCTATGTCGAAAATGTTCAACTCGGATCCCGTGGGGGCGAATTGGGCGCTGTTAAGCATTAGAGCCACTCCTCAGCAGCCGAATGTCTCATACGATAACGACATCAACGGTAGAGAACCGCTTACCCAATACGTTCCTGCCTTGCCTCCGGATCCACCACGTCTTCAGCACCGCCGAAGTCTATCAGCTTTAATATGGGACTTACCACGTGCTCCGGGCGCTGCAGTTCAGGGAGCAGGTCCCCGATGACGATGTTCTCGCCCTTCATGTCCAAGTGGGCGAGAGGCCCCGGCGCCATGCTCGGGAGGTTTCCCAAAGTCGTCGCCGACAAATCTACCCCGCGGTCGTAGTAGGCCATCTCCAAGGCCGATCTAACCACTGCGTGACGGAAAACACATTCGAACCAGTAAGCTCGTTTCGACATAGGGGGTTAGTTGTGTGTCGGGGGCTGGAAAGACCTACAGCACATGAAGAACCTCCACATGAGACGGTTCGGGAACGGCTTTTGGTACAAGGCGAGGTGCCTGTCGATAAAGTCCTGGAGCATCCCATTCTCGGCGTACTCCATGTATATCCATCTCGTCATGTGGCGAAACGTCCCTCGAGCCTGTGAAAATGGAACGAGCGGGTCTTGGGGTAAGGCGATGCGTTCTATGATGTGCGGGCAAGCGCCGAGTCTCTACACGAACCACACCCGACCCGTCGAGTTAACCGGCTGGACGCACACCTGATACAGAGCCGCGCAGTCACGCACCTGGAGAACATCCGCCTCGTTGTTAAGCGCCATCAACTGGTCGAGCCAATCGGGGTCTTCCTCGCTGCTGTCGTCTCCGCCGCTGTTGTCGTCTCCGTTGCCGGCACCGGCCCCGTTTCCACCACCGCCGCTATCGAAGAAAGCGTCAGGGACTATCTTGACGGCTATCCTGCGCTGGCCCTGCTTGAACTTGTAGACGGCGCCGTTGCCCCCTTCGCTGAGGAAGCCCTCCCATACGAACCGGCCGTGGGGGTCATTCGCGAAGTAGTCCCTCAGATCCTCCTGCAGCCTTTCGACGCGGTCATCTTGGCTCGACTGGCTCGACATAGCATACACGGGTGGTTACAGAGGCGCCCGAGGTCGTGTGTGTCCCAAAAATTATCGTCCAATCCATCGCGACAGGATATACGATAATGCAAGAAGGCGATAAAGAAAGCGCGCATGGGTTCTCGTCGCCGAGAAACGACACAAAGAGCGTCGTCGACCACAATGGGCTGTAGTGTGGAACGATGCTTTCGTCTCCGGATTCGGGTCTTTCGGAAATCGCTTTGACCATTTTACATCCGTTCTTGGTCCCCTTTGCTGCATGCTTTGCTTTTGGGCCTCTTCGCGGCCGCACCCTTTCCGGCAACCCCCTTTCTTCGCATTGCCGGGTTTTCTTCATTTCATTCACTTTCTTCCTCCCCTTTTCCTTTCTTCCTTTTGGCCCGCCCCTAGCCCTACCCTTCTGAACTCGCTTATCTGTAGTCTCGCCCTCCCCCCGTAACCTCCACCACCACGGCAACACCTGTTGCGGCGTGCACCATGCACTTAGACCACTGCACCAGGCCGCCGCGACCCTCCAAAAGGGATACGGAATTCAAGACCCGGTTTGAGTTTTCAGTGGTCCTATATGGCCACAGCATCCATCTGTTTCACCAATGCTCTAACAATCCCCCTTTCCCCTTCTGCGTTTTTGGCTCTTTAAGCACAATAGCGGCCATATCTATTAACGGAAGTTTCAGCTGTTTTGATTCGTAAATATAACGTCTTTCTTCGCATTAAAGGACGCGCCTTGCCTATCAGCCAGATATGATATATCATAACATCCTCAATGAATCCCCTGGTAAACCTGCGAAGCATCGTGATAGACTGTAGCTATTGAACTGAAGATTGCAGGCTATGAGTAGTACACTCGCCCGGCCGTACTTGGGGTAACTCATCTCAGGGGCGGCCTCAAGGTCAAGAAGCAAAAATATTCACTTGGCCAACTCGGGTAATTATGAAACGGATGCGCCGAGTAAATGACCGGCTCTGGTACAGATTAGCCATTGATACATATCTCCTGTATAACTCGGGAGATAGGACAACCGGCAGACGGTTGATGTCTGGTTGACACTGGTAGAGCAGTGCAGGGGTTCGTTCTTCAATCGTTCCTTCCATTAATTAAGTCCCAACTAATCTTAAACTCATGACGACTGTACAAGAGAGTCCTGCACCTGGCTCAGTAGGTACGATATAGACCAGAACAATATATACACCGGAAGAGAGGCAACAACCGACATCCGATTGGGGACATCGATGTCGACCTCCGATTCAGCCGGAAATCACCCAACCGAAATATCATGGAAACAAACCCCGCCTAGTCCATGGAGACGGTGGAATGCACGAGGCGGGTATAGAGCCCGTGGGCGTCTAGCTTAGAAGACATACTGTGGACTTGTTAGATCACAACCTTCAGGTGGATCAGGGAAAGAGAAATCTTACCGGGATGAAAAGATACGGGACTTGTCTCTCGTACTCCTTCCAAGCCTCGCCGTACTTGTTGCGGCAACGCTCGATGTCTCTCGAAGCGCGGTGGGCAATCATGCAGCAGAAGAACACGGGATAGAACCAAGGGAAAGGGCTCTTGAATCCCGTGATCAAACCCCAAGTGATGGCGAAGAAGACGTCGCAAGTATAGTGAAGCTTGCGGGCGTACCCGTACCATCCGTCAATCAGCAGCCTGTCACCGGCTGCAGTGTCGAGGGCCTTGGGGTTGTCGATGTAGATCCAAGGGAGAGCCGGGAACGTGTTGCGCTTCTCGAGCACGCCACGCTCCTGTGCACGGAAAGCGTTCTTCTGGCCGTTGCATTGGTCCCAAACGCAGTACACCGCAAGGTAGGCCACATACAGCAGAGCTAGGGCGTATTTGTTCCACGCGTACTCAGACGGGTCGTGGTTGGCGAGATAGAGAGTGCAGTGGCAGTACGAGAGCGGCACGCCGGCCATGTTCCAGAAGATAAGCATAAAGCCCCACTTCTCATAGTACATGTCCCAGGTGGGAACGATAAGTTGCTCTCCCTTAGAGCAGGCGTTGGCATAAAGATAATGGGCCATGACTAGGAACATCACTTCACCCGTGACGTATCCATATTTTTCGTACTGCCGCGTTGCGGCCCCCACGCTCAGGCCAAATAGAATGAACCAGGGGATGCGGACTTCGTAGAACATCTTGAAGTCGAGGATGCCGAACATGCGGGGGTTAAGCTCGGCGCCCATGAAGAAGTCGTAGATGGGGTAGCCAGTCATACGATGCTGGGCGCCACGCGCGAGCGCCGAGAAGTAGGCGACAAAGCTGCACAGGAATCCGGACAGAATGGCAACGGACATCAGGGGCCCGAATTCGTCGAGGAATGTGTAGATGGGAAACCAGCCAGTCAAGTGAAGTACGGCCATGACGAGAATGGTGAAGTAGAAGCTGGCGTAGGCGTTGCAGTAGTAGGTAAGCTGCTTGCCGCCCTCAAAGGGCAGAGGCTTGCCCTTAGCCCAAACACCCGGTAGGGTCATGTAGCAGACAGCTTCGAAAATGTAGTATACCCAGTAGATCTTCCAGGCACGGAGGTGGGGGAAAGCGCCCGTATAGGCCAGGTGGCCCATGTGTTTCAGGAAGTCAACAAAAGACTCTCCTTCCGCAGGCAATGGCAGCTTCCCATCGTAATAGGTTGCGCCAATAAACATGTAGTACATAAGTAACGGGAATCCAATCATGAGGGCCAAAGCGCCCAAGCTACCGCCGAACTCGAAATGTCCGGAGTAGTCAATCCTGTGGTCCAAGCCCGGTCGCCATCCGTCAATCAATTTCTCTTCGTGCGCATTGACCTTTTCGTTCTGCGCCCCATTCGTAGCACTGCCATTCTTTTCATTTGCGACAGCGGCGATTTTCTCTTCTTTAACGGGACTGAAGGACTCCGCCTCGGAAGTGGCATCAGTCTCTTCCATGTGCTCCACGAACTTCCCTGTCCGGCGTCGCGAAGGTTTGCGCAGGGAGTTGTTCTCAGCGGCCGAGCTCGAGTCTCCGTCATCCGAAGCGCCCTCAACGCCGGGGAACTGAGCCTTGCGTCTCGTAGACCGGCGGCCTGGCGTTTCAACCATGCCTTCGTATAACTCCTTTTTCCTGATTGGTGGTGAACAGGCCACGTTAGCTTCTTTGCCGCTATACCTTAGCTCTACCGAACCGCTGAACCATGCAGGCCACGCAATTGCTATCGTTGGAATGCTGCTTTTTGAGGTATGCCAAACCCCGAAGCCGTGCATTAAAAACAATAAGAACAACGATAGTGCAAGATTCAAGAAGCATCGGGTGGTTTGGAGAGTCTTACCTAGGGGTGGCGCGAAGGGAATATCGGCCAGACATTGTGAAAACGATCCTTATGGTAGGACCTAGTTCGAATATTTATTATATCAATTGTTATATATAAATAAGAATGGACTGACAGCGCGCACTTAATGCTCGTCACCCGAAGTCAAGGAACGGGCGTCGGTGCGTGATCTGTTGGGAGATAAAAGCATACGGTAGATCGATTTCAGAAAACCCGGAAATTTTGCGCTTGTTATTGTTGCTGATCTCTGGGTCCTTGAGAATCGTGGTTTCTCCTTACCGGCCTATCGGGGCTGTCGGGCCAAGCACGACTTGGTCCCCGGTCACTCGGGGAAGCACAGGCTAGTACTTTTACAGTAACGTACAATTGCCTCTTTTTTTCTGGGGCAGCTCGGTAGCTCTTCGGCCTGGTACTTGAACCAAACGAAGGCTTGGAGCACTTCCTACGTGTATGATATGTACTGTACCTAGAGGCTAGAGCTGCGTGCCAAGCAGAATAACGCGTGAGTAACGCGTTGTTGTAGCCGGCACTTCATTGGGGGAACAAGGACATTCTGCTCAACCACCGATGGCGCGTCCAGTTGTTTCTCTAGATAGCTACTTAAGGTGCTGAACATACATGGTACGTACATAGCAGCATCTACGAAGTAAAATGGTTCATTAAAGAATAGATTAGGGATAAGCTTAAAGTTTTGAGACAGATTTCTCTTATCACATACAGTATATTCGCTTAGCCCCAGGCGCGCTCCGGACCGAATACGAGTATTACATACTGCTGGAGAGTCATCGATCGCGGAGGGTCGAGTACCCCTGAAAACCCGCATCTGCGAGTTTTGACATTCCGGAAAAGCCCTCGTTTCCAGCTCGCGCCTTAGTACTTTCGTCCGCTTCCTGGTTTCCGTACTAGTTTTTAGTTTTACCGACTTTTCCTCGCATCTAAACACCTTTGTCTCTCGTAATATCGTCCATGCACGGGCCCGATCCGGCCTACCCCACAGGATCATCCGCCTTTTTCGGGACGGTGCCCGCCGGACGCTCCATGCCCTCGCGTACCGTACATTCTAGACGACGAGTCTTAAAATGTTACTCATCATATCACATATCATCTTTAAGTGAGATGAAGCTTGTCCTGGACATCTCCTTTGACAATAACACTATGGCATCGTCACAGATAGGGTCAGGATCGCCTGGCGTTCTCGAGTCTCCAGGATTGGGGTTGCAAATAGAAGATAATGTACGAGACAAGACGGATGGTGAAGCTAGGGAGTCACTGCTGTTCTACTCCTCACTCTGGCCGGAACCGATTATCGACAACCGCGTCGGTAGGTTCTCTTCCTACGTAGTTTGTCAAACGGGCGCAGACTCAAAGTTCCAAGGGGTAGGTACGGTAAGGTATTGATATGTATCCCGGTATCGAACATTTGACATTGATCGCGCTCGGCATATAATTGAACTGCCAGTTGTTCTTGCGTCGGCCCCTTGACATGTCTGTAGGCCAGGAAATCGCAATAAATGTATCGTTTTGTCGCCAATACTGACTCGCGCTATTCAATGGAATCATCTTCATCCAAGCAGGCCTGGCATTGACTAAAGATATTGTTAAACTATATGTCGAATACCAGTTGTACTCTGTACTACGTGACGAGCCAGAAGACTCGGGAATTAAGCAACTATATACGGAGGTATGCGCCGTCTAGTTACCCCTATTCTAACCCCTACTCCAACAGACACGAGATTTTTTTTTCCAGAAAACAAGGCTACGCAGTTGTCTGCTTACCTGATTCACGGCATGTCGTCAGGCCGCTATCGTCTGTATTCCAAATAATAGCATCATATTCTCCTCCTGTGGACTTGGGCAAATCATCAGGGGAGTCGTCTCTATGTTTGAAGAGCGAATGAGTTCAGTTGATTTGAGCCTTAGATACAAGGTACGGGTTCCATGGTGGTCCTCCCACACGTGCTCGATGTGGATGTTCTGTTCCTCGTTGTCGGGTCTGACATGTTGCACTGATCAGAAAAGGGAGAGCGTCAGACAAGACAACTTCTGTCAGCCTTGGGTAATTAGGGGCTCTTTCTTATAACAATCTCATGTTATAATTTCAGAGGTCAGAGCTTGACATATACAGCAGATAGCTAGCAACAACACTGAATAGTATCAACAACGGTAGGTGCAAGCTCCGACGACTGAATGTATAGAATTGTAGGGCAAATATATCGGTTCAAGTATGTTCACGGATTACCGAGCATGCCGGTTTACCGTACATTACCATCTCCGCTCTAGGGGCGTAATATCTACCGCTTTTCTGTTTCGAAGCTGTTGGATGTGGTTACCTGGTTAATATTCGGTGACTATTAAAAGGCCAGCGAAATAAGCAGCACGTTATAAGTGATTCTCGAGGGTCCGCCGCTCTGCATCAACTCCTTTCCAACTAAGTGCGTTTTAACCTCTAGTTGCAATATTTAGATGGAAACCTATGAAAGATAACTTGTCTTGCTGAACATGTTCTGCTTGGGTTGTCCTAACCGCAACGAGCAGGTAAATGGATATATTCGTTGACAGCGTAACCCGCACGATATCCTGATTCCTCGATTCCTCGCCCCCCTCAGAAGCTAGTATATTATTGTTCGTAACAATCTTCAGAGGGCCTCTTAGGGCAAACGTATCCCCATGGCTGCAGTAATTCTCAGGATTACTACACCCTTTGCTCAGTCTTATAATATTGATGGCAACGTGTTGACTTCTACGATTTCAGTCCCAGGTTGCCAAACTGGGTGCCGAAGGCACACGCATAAGTATCCTGAGATAGTCCTGGCACCCTAGTGTTTGCAGCGGCTCCTCATTTTCATTACTTCTTCGAGCACCAGTTGGTTGATTGCCGCATCATTCATGAGGGTGTGCTTTTTTCCCCGGCCAGCCACGCTTACATTAAGTAGGCAAGACGCCTCCTCAATCCGGCGAAAGTTCAAGTGCGACGGGCCCATCCGTATTTTTGAACGCAAAACGGTCGCCTGTCTCTTTTCATGATTGGGCTCCGTGATGACTCAGCCGGTTCGATGCATCACGCAGCCACACAGCTAAGCCCGCGTCCATGCACGTTGGATCCGGCAACACCAGTAATCAGGGAATAAGGCCTCGAGGGTGCATGAGAATGTCGCATAGATATTGTGGATGCGTCACACGATGGGCGGTGCCCCTCTTTAGCCCCCAACATCCCCCAGCGGCTCGCCCCGTCATCTCGCTACGTGATTCGAGTAATTAGCTCTTTACGTCGAGAACTCGACGTTACACAGGGCGCCTACCTAGTTGAAAAGGCCCCCGGGGCCTCACTGTCTGCGGCCTGGTGGAACCATCAGCATAAATACCGCTCCTTTTCTTTTCTTCCTATCTTGTTTTGCTGTCTCTTCGGTATCAATCAAGTATGCGGGAAAGAAGGCACACCCGTGCTGCTTGCTCGCCATGGAACCAGCAACTCCTAAACTCTTTGGCGATGCTGGAAAATCCCCGGGCTTCTCAATTGGGGCCCCGGAAGATGCGCAGGGGAAATTCACTTTCAACATCCCCAAACCGGGGCCGGCCGAGAGCTCTAAAGATGCTCCGAGAGCGAACGAACCGAGCGGGATCGCGACACTCGTCGCAGAAGTGAGGGACTTGAAAGAGTTGTTGAAGGTATTATTGAAGGAGAGAATACCGGAGCAGCAGAAACGTCCGTCAAAACCGATCGGCGACTTAGTAACTGCACCCATATATACCTTTTACGATGATGCAGAAATTCTAGATCTTGCAAGGAACCATTGTCCAAACGAGGCTGGAATGGGTGCCTTCAGAGAATATTTCCTATCGCAGTTCTGCTCGTCGAATGA
The DNA here is from genome assembly GCA_004155925.1 of Monosporascus sp. MG133. Classification (NCBI taxonomy): domain Eukaryota; kingdom Fungi; phylum Ascomycota; class Sordariomycetes; order Xylariales; genus Monosporascus; species Monosporascus sp. MG133. The sequence continues at coordinate 81,784 of QJNX01000066.1, read as the reverse complement.
ATGGATGGAGGAGGTAGACGACCAGATGCCTCAGAGCAACCAGGCTGTTTTCAGTTGCAAGGGACCTGAGGACTCGGTTCTCAGGGTTCATTGCAATGACTTCCATCAGCTTAAAATAGGTAAGAGGCCATATATAAAGTGGCCAGCGAGGAATACACCCGCCGTGAGATGCCACCTAAAGCCCGAGGAGGCGAAGCACCTCGTGGAGACAGATTGGCATTTAGGTCTGGCCCAAGGAATTAAAATCGATGGCAAGATCTGTATTCGATGGAAGGTCCGACTAGAGCAGTTCAAAATTTCGTGGAGCGTCCTATACCTATATTATCTAAATGACGGTAACATGGAATGTGGCCGATTCGATCGTCCTTTGCTCAACGCTGAAGTTGAAGATGGGTTGAGGGCAGCAGGCGTCCCTCTTTCACAACTCACTCATGTGAGTAATCCCATAGCGTTCATTGCTGGCCGATATGCTAACCCATAAACTGCAGGAGGTCATCAGTCCGGGAAAGATATGGTAAGAACCGAAAGGTCGGTAAATACCAGTTGCTAACAAGCGCAGGCTGCTTAACCCCTGTCACGAAGGCACAATCAATTTCGATCAAATAGCATTCCTCTCCGCGCTCTTGCTTCACCCTTGGGACATGAGCAGTAGTCTGAACTTTTCAGACACACTGGACGATGGCAATCAGTACACCATCGCCCGCGACACCTTGTGCTCGTTCGCAGGCCCGTGGAAGCCGCTGCACTTAAGGAAACGAGTCTGCCTCTTGGGGGAACCTGATTATGACGGATCAGGTGCAGAACCTGGACTCCCAAGATTCTCCTTCTATAGGCGTCATGAAATCCGTTGCTTCTCGTCGCGAGATCCGAAGTTCATGGGGTTGAAATACGGATATGTGCCCTCCGACTCCTATTTAGCGGGAAACCGACAGTTGCCACACCACTTCCCGATTCCGTCTCATACAAAACCGGAAGGTCTAGCAACAACTCGCCAATCCGGCCTCTTCCCTTCGCTACTCAAAGGATTGCAGAGGCGTTTCACGGAGAAGAGACTCTCAGTTGTATGTCTTGCCTCTGATTTTAACTACAAATCCGGCATGCCCTCTTTCCGGATAATGGTCCTCAACGATTTTCCAGAAATTACTCCGTTTACAGAAGAGGACTTCAAGAACTGGGAGACTTCCGGGATAAGAATTGAAGGGCCAGCATCGTGGCAGATGGCTTACCAGGCCGCCATCTTCTACCTTATTCCCTTCTGGGAACGAGAATGGGCCAGCTGCCTTGACGAGCTGGATAATAGCGTGAGGGTGAAGGTGCGTTTCAACTAAAATGCGCCCACTGATCGAAGGGGCCGCAATTTGCTAATGCCACTCGTCAGATGGAAGATATAATGGACCCGAATACCAAAGATAGCATGATGTTCGATGCCTCGTTCATCCGGTCACGCTTCTACTTCGAGGTGATCCAGATGCTGCGTATCTTCTCTGACATGATCCGCGAAACGGGGCGAGACCTGCAAACGATGGCTTCCGACGCCAATATGGCAAGCTACCTGTCGTGGAAGGACGATCATGATGAGGCCTCGCGCGAGAAATCGAAGAGGATCCTCCGCGCCAACTGGGATGTCGTCGAGGCGCGGCAGAAGGACGCAGAGCAGAGACTGCTGGACCGAATTACGGAGCTCTCGGGGGACATGCAGAGCTTAAGGGACGGCGTAAGCCAGCCTCCCTTGGTGACATGACCGCGGTTATGTCTGATCTACACTAACGGTACTGCATAGTTGTTCAATGCAACGGCCCTGCTCGAGGCATCTCGTTCCACGGCCATGGCGCGCTACGTCTTTGCCTTCACCATCGTGACTGTAGTGTTCCTGCCTCCGAGTTTCATCGCGGCAAGTATTCCCACTATGTTGTGGCTTACTTAGGAGGCTCTAGGCTCTAACCGTGTAAACAGACCGTCTTCAGTACCCAGTTCTTCAACAAAAAGGAGATGGCGGATACGATCACTGTGTACAGGGACTCCACCATTGCAGTCGCTCTGGTTACGTACGTCGTCGCGATTATCATGGTATGTCTGGCTGACAGGCTTGGCCTCATCCGTCAGGTGTGGATTCCAGTTGTATCAGGGGTCAAAGCTATGGTACCGAGAAGGAGACATGAGCCACAGCAGTTGCAGGAGAAGGATACAGCTTTAGACAATGCTGTGGTTTAGAACCACAAGAATATTTCTGAGAATATGTCGTAGGCGACATTATGTCCTTAATAGTAACTGTAGTTAGTACTTCATAGTGAGGTATGTTAGCATAGTCATCGTCTATGGTGTCGGCAGGACCACAGTTGAGCCGGTACTCATCGCCTTGGTGACAATGACCCCCCTTATCTGTCAGGAAACAGTGTTGAACAATATCTGCTTGTGCGGGGTGGAGGATCTTAACCTTCACTTGTCAGATAACTGAGAAGTCGTAGGGTTTCGAAAAGTAGCGACCTGCCGTTGACGATTCATGAGTAAGGTAGCCACCACCGGCCCAAGCATCTTTCCCCGACAGCCGTGCCTTCCCAGAGGATTTCAAGCAAAGCCACCTTCGGAACCTCATTTAACTGCATCTCCGCAAATACAATTTTTTCCTTTCCTGTTGCTCATAATCGTAATAATAAGGACTGCTGCACTCTTAAATCATTAGCTAATCCTACCACCTTCTTCCTCAGTCAAAGTCGTGTCGAAAACAGTCTAGAACTTTTTTTGAAATTCTTCACGCTTCCCTCGATCAGGAGTAGTTGTAGCAGTGTAACGGCGAGTACGAGACTGTAATCCCGCCCACGATGTTTGCCCGTCTTTACGGGATGCAGAATCCGAGCCCCTTGGAAAGCGACGTAACACAAGGTACCACGAACTTGAAACGGCACTTGTTCGACAGTAATGAAGACGAGGACGTGCGCATCCGTCCTTCAAAACGGCGTGCTGATATACCGAATGAAGGTTCGAGAAGTCTGCGGCTCATGGATGACGATGAAATCGATCCACACCTGCGCTCTCCCAAACTTAGGCCACGCTCCTCCATTGCTCCTCTCTTTGATAGGTATCCTGCCTACAAGAATCGCGAGGAGAAAGCGTATGGTGACTCGACCTATAGTCGACGTCATCGTGGCAGCCCGTCTCCTCCACCGGAACATCCCTTGGCGGCCAGCATCAAGAGTAAGTTCTCGTTCAACCCGTATACTGTATGCATCTTCCCCATTCACCGTTATTAGCCAAGCTATGGAGGGCTCTCCTGAGCAAGACGGCCGCGGAGTCGTGGACATATGCCCAGGAAAATGCCGTACTAACACTTGAGAAGATGGTTACCTAGACCTTAGAACCGAACACTACTCGAAGGCCATGGACCAACTTGAAAAGGCACAAGCAGAGCTTACTATCGAGATCAACGACGCCCTTAAGTCTGAGCACCAGAGGCTGGCGAGTCTAGCGAATCAGAGCGCCCAGATACATGCGCCTCTTTCAGATGAGGTTGTTGATTACTCGGCCAAAGGCGCTGACGGACAACATCGCACTGTGAGCATCCCTATCAAAGACGCGATTACGTCTTTCGAGAAGAGGCTTGAAAGCACGGTGGAGAGCCTCGATTCCCTGTGGGCATCTTGGGAGGAAGCACAGGCGGATATCGAAACTCTCCGCGACGAGCTATTCTCCCGCTCCGCATCCGAGGAGAGCAAGGCTCCCGGTTCGAACTGGGCCAAACTGATGACTTCGGTTGAGGGATCAGCTGATAGCGCCTCTAACGAATTGGAAGAGGAACTCAATAAATTGGGTAGGGAGGCAGTCAAGGAGTTCGAGAAGCATGAGAAGGTATGACAGATCTAATAAAGGGGTTGTCGCTTTAGTTCGAAATGGAGGATTAGAGAAGGCTAATATATATTCAGCGTTTCATCGATGCTATCCAAAACGAAGGCCGTGGTGTGGTACTCGAGTCCATGCTTGGCTAGTAGGAGGATCAATCTACTCATGAATGGCACATCTAGTCAAGAATGTCGGGGTGTCTGGGGCAGGGAGTTAGTGATATCTCGGCCACTGCTATATGGTCGAGCGGAGCAAGCGGAACTTATGATGCTATTACTGTAATTCGCTGTCTGGGGTTAGGTTGAGCCCCTGGGAGACACCGTGTCGGGACATAGAAAAAGACCTTGTAGCCAAGATATATCGTTATGGGATTCTGTCATGACGGTATCGTAACGCTGATTTGGTGCAGTGAGACCCCCCCAAACCCAAGCAACCGACGACTAGAACTTTGGAAGCAGTTACTAGGTGTGCCGTGCCGGAAAGGTTAATGACGGTAGGCGGCGAGAGTAAACCCAAACCCAAAGTTGTTCTGGGAGCTTTTCCAGGGAAGTTGTCCAGGGCTGTACCTAGTGGATTACCTCAGGGGAAGGTGTCACGTGATGCTGTCGAGGGCTAGGGACATGTATTAATCAGTGATTATTCCATACCCTCCCGTCGCATTTGGATGATAATAGGGAGCAAGCAATATACATACACAAGCACTAGAGTCTGAAGCGATAAAACCGCAAAGACAAGCTGTTCACATTGCTTTAACCGGGAGGAAGATTTCCTGTTGGCGTTCTTGATGCTAGGCTCCCAGGGCCATTCGTCAGCGGTTTCAGAAGTCAGGAGCATATATAGTAATATGGGATCCCTGACGTAATGTGTTGATAACGGCGCAGTTATTGCTACTCGACGCGATATTCGCAGTAATTGCGACTGTCTCTGTCGATATCTTCTGTGGCAATGGCATCGCGAAATCTGAGCTCATGGTTAGCCTTGACCCCTTTTCTCACCCCTTTAACCTACCTTGACTAGCTAAACTAAAGAGGAGTCGGAAAGAGCGCTAGACACCAACTTGGGCTGCTAAATCCACATTAGAGAAGTCAGGGACTCGGAGTTGCGGAGCCGTGCCCACAATTATCCTCTTTGCAGCATCAGCAGACACATTCCGTACAGCCCTCATATGCAAACACGTGGCTAGGCAGAATCTGAACAATCCCTATAAAACTGCGCCCCAAAGGAAAGCTGGAAAAGCGAGGAAAAGTACCAGCTGAATGTTTTGCTACATATGGCCGTCTTAGCGCTGCTATATTAAGTAAGAACTTTATGCGGTATCGGGTGTTTTTGTTTGAATGTCGAAACAAAAAATAGCTAATGCTTAACGCTAAGCCGTAAAGGAAAATGATCCCCACCAATTGTAACGGTGTAACCTGTACGAGTCCGAGACGGGGGGGTGAGGGTCAACTGGTATCAGCAACAACTTCGAAACGGTGAACGATTGATTGAACCACGCCCACCAAACACCACCGCTTTACCTTTTCTTTACCTTGCATAACAATGTATCATTTCTCATTCTTGAGGTAGCAAAAACCGACGACTATTTTCCCGCGTCGCATTCCTTTCTGCTATAGAGTAGTGATTGATGGTATATCGACATAACGCGAGCCATACCTAAACCTCCACCGAGCAATAATATACCATACATTTTCCCTTCCCAATCTGTCTACCCTTCACCGACTATAAGCCTTTGTTCGTCGGACGAAACAATGTCCGCCATAACAAAGAAGCCGCCGCACTCTGCCACCGTCAACGGTCGGCTTTCTAATCCCAATTTGACTGACAACCATCCCTCGACTCCGAGACTACAACGATCCAACACGTCTACGTCTCCTGCACCTGGTACCCTCGGCACCACCCCGACGCGAAGGGCATCGCTCAGAGGCGGTACCGCGATGTCGGCTCGTGCAGCTGCGACCCATCGGGCTTCTTCTTCACTGAGTCATACGTCAGATGTCGACAGCGACGCGCGCGCCGAGGCTGTCGCCTTGATTGATGACTTGAAAGAACGACTAGCAAAGGCCGACACCGCGGCGGAGCAATATAGGAAACAAACCGAGGTTCTCCAGTCGAGGTTGGACGAGACTCTAAAGGAACAAGTAAAGCTCGAGGAAAGGGTGCACGAGAGCGAGGAGCAAATCGAAGCCCTTCAAAACGAGAAAAGGGAAGCTGCAAGACAGATGCGTGAAATGGAAACTATATATGAAGCTGAGAGGAGTTCTATGTTGAAGGAGAAGGAGGAGATGTCCAACCGAGAAGAGGAAATGCAGGCTGTCATTAACAGATTAAAGGACACGCTCAACCAGAGAAATGTTGACGAGGAGAACCGGCCAACAAGACAATGTGGGTACCTGCTCTGCATTTTCATGCGTCTCTGCGTGTCATATCTAGGACCGCTTTACTGATTGGGTACAATAGCGACGGCTTCCCCCAGCGTAGAAAGCGGGAACTTTGCCCCTCCCTCATCCATCCAGCGAAGCGATTCCCGAAACAGCTCAAAACTTCTGCTTCAGAAAGACAAGCTGATAGAATCGCTACGCCTTGAGCTGGCCGAGGCACAGATCAAACTTGTCGAGTCGGAGAACCAAGGTGGCGGACGCCTGCATGAAGTCGAGCGACTGCTCATGGAAGCTCGCATGGCTAATGCACGACTAATGGAAGATAACGAATCCTACCAGCTGCTGTTGCAGGAAAAGACACTCCACGGCGATTTCGGCAAGGGCGACTTCAGCTACATGGGCGTGTCTGCTAATCAAGATGCCCTCAACGCACTCGAAGGCCGTTCAAACAGCGGACGTCCAAGCAGCGTCACCGCGGAAACGACTACGGGCACCAGTTTGGCAGACGAGCTGGGCTCTGTAGGCGACGACTCTGCAGAGACGGAGGAACATATTCGCCGCCTGGAAGCCGAACTACGCGCAGCAAAGGATCAGAACAAGGCCTTGACGCTCTATATTAACAAGATCATCGAGCGTCTCCTGCAACACCAGGAGTTTGAGCATATCCTCGATACATCGTCTGACGCCAAGCCCAGCGGCGATGTCCACAAGGAACTCCCGGCTCCGCCATCCGAGTCACAGGGTAATGGCGGTTTCCTTCAACGCGCCAAGTCCATGGCCATTGGCGGCAACCGACCGAAGCCCAGACCCATCTCCATGGCAAAGGCCGCCCAGCCAGTCGAGCCGCAGCAGCCGTCGGCGCATAGTAACCCCGAGACAGCACCGCGGATCCCCATCATGCTCGGCAGGTCGCAGAGCACCGCGCGCCGCTTCCCCGGTCGGCCCATGAGCGAGCAGTTTGTGGGGGCAGCGGGCGTCGTCAACGCCATGTACAAGGGGCCCGACGGGCCGCTGTCCCCGACGTTCAGCAACTCGCGGCACTCGCAGTCGTTCTTCTCGGCATCGTCGGGCATGTCGACGCCGCGCATGAGCTCGGGCGCCACGGGCAACTTCCCCGGCAGCATGCGTAGCGAGACGAGCAGCGTCAGCGGCGACTCGGCGTCGGGTGCCGGCGACGGGACGACGACAGCGGCGTCCTCGACGGCGGCCAGCATCACGCAGAGCCCACCTCGCGGCGGCGAGAAGAACGCCACCTTCACGGGCAACAAGCCCCGTCCCCTCCGGCTCGTCCAGGAGACGGCCGAGGCGAAGGAGAAGGAGAACCAGAGCAACAAGCGGTCTAGCTGGATCGGCTGGGCGCCCTGGGCCAAGAAGGACGACCCCCCCCATGCCCCGAGCGAGAGTATCAGGGAGTAGGGGGCTTGCCTCGTGCGTGATCCATCCCACCCCCGGTGGCTGTTGCTGGAGAAAGAGGAGGGTGTCAGCAAGTAGGGAATAGGGTAATGACCTCTTCATGTAGTGGTTAGGGAGTCGGTCCATGCCTTTAGCTGAGTGGTCGTTTCAAAGTCTGTACATGTTTTTGTTCTTATCATTCCGTTCTACGACTCCATTATACGACGACGACTTAACGAGCAATGCCGACGAAACGAACGGACGCTTTAAAGAAAAAATTGAAAAGAGAGAGGGAGATAGACACGGATACGAGAAGAAGTAGAAGGCACGCAAGGAGCGGTTAGTATTATCCTTGGGTACCCTTGCTAGGTAGGTAGCTAGTCACGCACGTATTAGGTAGATAGATTGGGAGGCGGAAGAGGCAGACAGGCAGATATGCAGGTAGGCGGGCAAGACAGGCAAGCTGTATATAGCGCAGAGAGGGGGAAGAAGAGAAGAAGCTCGCGTCTTTTTTTGGTTGCTTGCTTGCCCTTGCCTTACCTTGCCTTGCTTGGCTTACTTACTTTCGACGGAATGATTACCGCTTTATATATTCCTTATTTCTCTTCTTTTCTTTCTCCCCCCCCATTAACATGAAATAGTAAGATGGTGGTGATGGATTGTCTTGTTCGTGCTTCCGTGTGTCTTCGTCGTGACTGGTGGTATTGCGTACTTACCACGTAGTAAGGCTGGGTGTGTTCTACATCTATCTATACGGACGGGCAGATATATCATCCCTCCTCCTTCTACGCAGTTTTATTGTTCCCAACACGGACGAAATCGGAGTCACTTAGATCTATCTGGTTCGTCAAATGCCGTTATTACCTAGACAGCGGAACGTAGGTAGCTAGGTAGGTAGGTACCCGATAGGTAGGGGTGTTGTTGATATTTCGGTGCTGGTTGGTGCTCGTCGGTGATATACGTACGGGAAAGGGAGCGTAGCAGATAGGCACGTTGAGCTACGTGCATGCATAGTAGGGCAAGTCTGTTGCTGCTTGAATCGTGATCCAGTTAGGGATGGACTATCTAGAAGCGTGCTGGGAGATGTCCCCATTGACTCGCATCAGGCTTCTACTATCTTCCATTGACTTCTTGAATTATTGGCGTAGGTCTTATTATACCTAGGCATGTACTAGCCTTTTACTCTTGTACTGTCCGTCCTGACGTGGTTACGGGAATACGTGTCCTAGGCATCCGAGACCAGACGCACAATGGCTAAGAGAAATCGAGGGCCAAATGCAACAATATCGTAAATCTCAGAGGCCAGACATATTGCACAGCTTCACGCCTTCCATGTAATTGAAGCAATTTACAAACACAGTTGGGTATCACTTGTTCTTTGCCCGAGAGCGGGTTCTTCCTAAGTCGACACTACGTATTGGACTATCTGACTACTTCAAGTAATCCTAGGCGTGACCGTGCTGAAGCTATATTGCGCATCATGCATAATGCAAATCGACCGCCTCTTTGGGCTGACTCTGTCGGGTGCGCTCTGCATTCCCTTTTTTACCGAGATCCCAAGCCTGAACGCCGTCCGAGTGTGGTATTGTGTCTCAATTAGGATTGCTGGTCGGCAAGGATATCACTGTCACCGGCATCCAGGATGGCCAGGGTGGAAGTGCGGAAGAGTTTACCACTGCTATGTGTTAGTTCCTCGAGGCCGTCATTGTAGCCTAGTTAGTCGGCGTAGTCACATACCATGCGGTTCCGAGTTCAATCTGCCCAGAAACACAAGTTAGCCAAACTGAAATACCCTCCAAAGTCTTGCGTAAGACTTTTTCGCAGGGCAGCAATCGAACAGACTCCAGGTCTGTCGGTGACGAGATTGCCAAGGGGTTTGAATAGTAGGAAAGGGATTCTTTCGTATACGTACGTTGGTGCCACTGAAGTGGTGAACAGGGGCCTTCGACAGCATAGAGTAGTACTCCAGCTCGGACTTGCGGAGTGGGGGAGTGTTGCCAGCCTGGAGGATATTGTCTTAGTATGGAGAATTGGGCCCTGCCACCAGCGAGCGCAGGATATATCTTACTATTATCACCAACTTCGCCTTGCCGCCGCGGAGAGCCTTAAGGGTTGACTTGTATCCGAGAGTGACCTTGCCGGACTTCATGACAAGAGCCAGACGGGAGTTGATGCTGTTGGCTACAAACAGTTAGCTAACATGGGCTAAGGTGCACGGTTGGGTTAATTTCACGGACCATCCTTCTTGCTCTTCTTAGGGGCCATTGTGACTGCGTTGATCGGCTTCACAGGTCGGTTGTTGGGGTGGTTTTGGCTTGTCGTTGAGATTTGGTGAAGTTGTTTCTTCAGACATCCGACTGACTTTTGTCACTACCAAGTAGACCGGAGTTTTGAAGGTCGCAAGTCGGAACAATTGCATGGTATCCACTAAAAAGCTCATGTCTGCCACTGATTGGTCGCTGCCTTGTCGGTTGCGGGTAGTGGGCTCAAAATTGGGAGAATGGGCGAGTTAGCCCTAATCAGCCCCCGCTATCTCCTCGATTACCACCAGAAAAAGCACTGACCAATCGCCAAACCAAGAGAGGAAAGCCCGCGCCACCCGCCACGGAAAGTGACTCCGATGCTTTGAAATGCTTTGAAATCAAAGTCTGGGGAGTTTCGCCTTTCTCTTGAGACTTCTTTTCAAAATTGAGGAGGGTCCCAATCGACATCATCCATCCATCTCCCATCCAACATAACAACCCCATCTCAACGTCAAAGACAGATTCATCAGAAAATCAGTCAAGATGGCCCGTCGTCCCGCGAGATGCTACCGATACTGCAAGAACAAGGTAAGCACGAATTAAATATCATGCAATGTTCACTATATCCGAAATTTCCAAATTTCCAAATGGGAAAATTTGTGGGCGCCGCGACGGTCCCAGCAGCGAGCGATTTTGACTTGACGAACTCTCACGATTTCGCGCCTTCGACATTCCGTCGTTTTCCATTACATTGAAGAGGAGTTATTTGGGAGGAGGAAGAAAAATATGACGAGGCGATGGTTACTAACAGTGTGCGATTATAGCCGTATCCTAAGTCCCGGTTCAACCGTGGTGTCCCCGACCCCAAGATCCGAATCTTCGATCTGGGCCGAAAGCGCGCCAAGGTCGATGACTTCCCTCTCTGCGTCCACCTCGTGTCCAACGAGTACGAGCAGCTGAGCTCCGAGGCTCTCGAAGCCGCCCGTATCTGCGCCAACAAGTACATGGTCAAGAACACCGGAAAGGAAGGTTTCCACCTGCGTATCCGTGCTCACCCGTACCACGTCGTCCGTATCAACAAGATGTTGTCTTGCGCCGGTGCCGATAGACTGCAGACTGGTATGCGTGGTGCTTGGGGCAAGCCCAACGGAACTGTCGCCCGTGTCAACATCGGTCAGATCATCATGAGCCTGCGCACCCGTGACTCCAGTAAGTAACCCTGTCACATATGGCATCACCGATGTCATCCCACAATATATCGCTATCTAGTTTGCACTACTGACGGACTCTATCCAGACCGCGCGCACGCTCTTGAGGCTCTCCGACGATCCCAGTACAAGTTCCCTGGCCGACAAAAGATCATCATCTCCAAGAACTGGGGCTTCACCCCTCTCCGCCGCGACGAGTACCTGGAGAAGAAGGCCGCTGGTCGCGTCAAGGTCGATGGTGCTTACGTTCAGTTCCTCACCAACCATGGCCCCCTGGAGTACAACATGAAGCGTTTCCCCGAGGCTTTCTCCGAGGCGTAAAGGGTTGTCTATGAATGCAAAGAAGCATATCTGGGTTGAGGACTGGCGTATAATTGGTTTGCCATAGCACTGTTGGTTGACAGTCAATACGAAACTTGCATTTGCACCATTAGCCTTAAAATGGATCAGAAGTGACGTAACCCTGTGTTGATCATCGGTACCCTACGGTGACTGGCGAGCGTCTCTCAAAACGTATCATATTGCACGAGGGATCCTTGAGCGCTACCATGTTGCAGGTATGGAAGAGTGGAGTGTCTAATGACGCCACTGGCCGCGTTCCATGACGGCTTTTCTTATAGCTCCATTACAACTATCTTGTGACTGCACTGGTCTCCAGTAGCGATCACGAGGTGTGAAAGCTCTAGGCTGGGGAGGTTTCGGGGTAGCAAGGCAGTAGAGAAACGGGGTCTCTTTAGAAAACGAGACATCCATTATACATAGTAAACCTACAGGCGACGTCAAATATGTTCCGGCGTGGGAACTGCAGGTACCAACCATGGGGGCTCAATTATATATATTCAATCGGTTGCACTGCATAAATCTGCGCATCGTTCGATCACTGGTCCAGTTTCCCTGTGTCAGGCGACTCCCACATTGTATGTAGATCTGTATGCGTCACTGCGCTGTTTTCTTCGTGCGGACTTTGTTGGCCCTTCGTGCATGCCGTCCCCCTCGTTCGTTTCCTAAATCGAATTTGGAATCGCTTGATGCCCAGACAGTGGGGGGATTTGGAACGCCTTCCTTACTACATACAGTAGGTAGCGAGCGGGCGGCATGCGCGATAAGCGGCCACGAATAATAATACTGAGGCGATAGCAGATAACCCACTACTGTACATAATGCTGATAGCATATCAAGCACCTACCTAGACGCTGTCCAAAATCCGGATCGTTATTTTGTTGGCTATTATAACAAACAGGAAATTCTTGAGTATTGTTGGATGCGCTTGCACATACAAAGAAAGAAGGATTTCACCCAGTTTCGTCAGGTTCACCGGCTCCTCTCCATCACATCATAGACACACAACCCTTATCTATCAACTTGTCGGGTTTGTTTGTCTTGGTGGTCTTGGTGGGGCGAGCCGCTCCGAATCAATCAACACCCGACCTACGGTGTACACACGCGATCATCGTAAGGACATTGTGACACCGCCCCCGTATCGATTCCCCTCTACCTTCAGGCTCCAGCCCTCTCTGGTCTATCTCTCTCTCCCTCCCCTTGCTTGATCTCCTCCCCTCATCTTTGCTCCTGGGTCGGTGCATCTTACCAAATAACATGTTGACATATTACCTCATTCCGCTCCTTAGCTCCAGCCAACCCCTATATGGTCTGGTCTACAAAGTATAACCGCTCCAAGGACAGACTACGGGTACAGTCAGCAATATCGACTCTGTCATCGTTCCCATACCAACCCGGCCACATCTTATTCAGCGTCATTGCACACCTTCTCTTGCCTTCTTATTTTGTTTTCTGGACTCGATCACGGACTCTCGCCGGGGAAAACCCCACTCGGCCATCTCCAGCGTCGGTGGTTCTACGTAATAAAGCACTTCTCCTCTCAACTAGGCGGCTCTCCCAGCTGGGCAACCACTGTTTCGTGATCGCTTCGTCGGTATTACTTTTCCGTCTTCGATATGGCGTTTCATCAAACAGCGCGCCAAGCCTCGCAGCGGGTCTTCCGTCCTCTGCCCGACGGTGAAGATACCAATGTCCTCCCACAGCAGAGCTCTCAGCCTGTCGAAGACTCCCAAACCTGGGTGCTGTTTTCGCCCGGAACGGATGTCGACACAGCGTCCTCGTACCTGACCCCTACCCGTAAGAGTAACATCACGGCCGGCCGCTCCAGAGTAAGCGATATCGGAAGCCTAAACACTCCCGCGCGGTCGGACTTTAGCGTGGGACAACACCGTTCCGCTAGTTTGCTCGATGCTCTAGACGAGGCCGAGGATGATGCCGAGCTAGATAGCCTCGATAGCCACCTATCAGAGTTCCGCTCGAATCCGAACATCTTCAGTTCAACGCAGACTCATCCCCACAATTCACCGGTGGTACCAACCCACGATGGCCTTGGCTCGTTTCGACTGGAGCAGGAGGGAATGGGACCCGACGCCCAGGACAGGTTGTATGCCTTTGAGCAATATAATCCTCGCCGGGTGAGGCGGCGACGTGAAAGTTTCGAATTAGCGCAAGCTCAGCTTGAAGATGAGGAAGCCCGGGAGATGGACAAGATGCGTAGGATAGAGTCATGGAGGCTGGAACAAAGTCGGCTTTTGTTAGAGGAAATTCAGAAAGAAACCAAAAGGCGGCGTCGATCAACCGCCAGCGGACCAGGTACCCGCGCAGCTGATAGGACGAGTGAGGATGCAGCAAAAGCATTTAACATGGAAGATAAAGAAGATCAAGGGGGCGAGTGGCACGATCAGAACGCAAGTGATTCCGAGGCTGGACGCGGGAGCATCTGGGGACGGATTACCCGGAAGGTCGTTCGTGACATGCTGGGTATCGACGATGAAACGCTTGCCATATTGTTCGGCGAAGCCTTACCCAACGAGGAGGAGCCCATTTCAACCCCAAGAGCTTCGGCCATGCAGTTCCCCCAGCACCACAAATCTTCTGGCATAGAACATAGCAGGGACCACAGCTGGCAACTCAAGATGCTGGAGCGAATCGCGATAGAACTCGGCCAAATTATACACCACCTCTCAGAACACCCGGGAGCGTTCTCCACTTTCAGTCGCGTACAGCAGATGCCCATTCCGTATGCTGGCCTGCCTTCGATTCCCGAGGGTACGAGTGATGCGAAGCCAAGCGAAATTCGCGATGCGGAATCGGTTGCTATGCCTGAGTTCAAGCCGACAGTCGGCACCCAGACGCGGCCGGTGAAAGTTACGCAGAGACGGGCATCACATAGCTCCTCCGTTCCGACCGGCGGCGCGCAAGAACCGGCCGAAAACAGCGGGGCGGCCTCCTTCACCCAGGAAGAGTGGGAGCAGGATCTCGATATAAGGCTCGTCTTCCGCTACCTGCGGTCGCGGTTCATGCCCCGCTTCAGCACTAGTAATAGCGGCGGCGGCGGGCTTTCTGGCAACCCATCGCACCACCTCGTTGGCGCAACCTCGAGCAGTACGCAGGACGTGGCGGCCAAGGTCGCGAGGGTGCGCCAGCACCACCCCCTGGTGTCGGCGTCGAGGTCGCGGCCCAACTTCAAGCCGCCCCCGAGCCCGGTCCAGCTGTTCCGGCCCGCCGCCGCGTCCAGCTGCGCCAGCCACAGCACGCGCAACAGGTCGGGGGTCAGGAAGAGCAGCGCCGGCGGCTCCTCGTCGCGGCACTACTGGGACATCGGCGGCGGTTCCGTGGGCACCGGGTCGCTGATCGCCACCACGGGGCCCATGGGGAGCTGGGGTGACGTGTAGCATGCATAGATAGACAGATACCTACTACTAGCTAGAGGCTTATAGATGGGGCGCAGCATTTATTCCTCCCTGGCCAATTTGTCAGGACCTTCTCTGCCGCGCTTCGCAGATTAAACCGGGATGTCATGGACGATAACAGGACACATATAGAGCAATGCCTGATACTCTCTCATCACCGGCAAAAGAGCTCGCCCATGGGGGGCATTTCGGGGCTATAAACAGGCACATGCATACACATCATGTCCGTACGCGTCTAGGTCTCTCTACCGGGACTAATTTCGTTCATATTCGCCCGTAAACAGCGTCAGATGCAACCTCTGCTCCCTACACTGGAGTTATACGTCTCCAAGGGAGAACCGGCAAAATCTTTGGGCCGACAATAAAAAAGAACCCCTCGAATTGGCCAACCAAGCTCTAAGCCTGGGCTAGGCTGATGCGAGCAACTAGGTTCGTATGACTCCGAGTTGCAGTCGGCTTGATATGCGGGCCTACAGTAGGTAAAGTAGCCCATTGCCTTTTCGGGTCCTTAGGGCGCGAAGTGCGCGAGCTGCATTGCGTATAGTAAGTGATAAGGCGTGCACGATTCGCCTTGTTTGGGAACCAAAGGAACTTGGCTGACAACTTTTCCAACGCCTAGACAGTCTCTCGGGGGTTTCCCTACCTATGTAGGGCCGTCTATCACCATTAATTTGATGAGGCGGCCATATTTCAGAGGCGGTCGGCGGCACTGGATATATCACTGGCTGTGAGTTGTGTGATCGGTGTGAGGGATCTCGAAAACTCGCCCTGTATGAGATATTATGTCATATTCCCAGTTCGAGCTTGAACGAAAGAGAGGGCATGATAAAGTGAGTGAACTTCGTGTCGTCCGTTTGTCGCGACCGGGATTCCCCCGGGCGCCTCTCGTCCAATGGGAGCCCGGCCGCTTTACGCCCTTCGACCAATGCTGGTCCATGCCTCCGCTTTTATCTTACGGGCCGTCCACGGACGACGCGTTAAGTGGCCGAGCTGGAGGTGTTAAGTCGCATCCATCTGCAGAGCTGCCTGTATGTATGTATGAATGTGCCTGGCGCCTTGACGGGTCCAGTACGACAGCTCGAATTGGGCAGCCGTACTGCAGGCTTCAGGTATGTGATATGCAGACTGCCGTACATCATCCAGAATAGGTAGGTAGTTCGAGTCACAGATTCATGATTCACCTACATATTGCAGCATCTTACCTTATCCTCTTCCCCCACTTGAATATCCTGAAGTGGCCTGTCTAGCCTGTCTCAGTCCTCCCTATGTCAACCCCACCACCACCCACATCCCTCTTGGCCAAGCCACATCCAGGCGCCTCACTCTCACAACCTCAACTTTCCCTTCCACATCTTTGGTCATTACTCTCGCATTGCTCTTCATGTTACCCGTACTTTTGCTGTTGCCATTTTGTACATAAAAGACCCGTATCCCCCATCGCCCGTCGCTTCCTGTTCTTATTATTGTTTTTTTTTCGAATCCACGGTTCGTGATTGCCCGAGGATTTGTTCTCGCGGCCAAGATAGCTGTGAGAGCTTCGAGCTTATGAGACTAACGGACTCAGTGCCATGTACTGAATTTCTCGCATTGCGACCCAGCCGTGCCTGGTAGGGTCGCCCAGGATAAACGGACGATACGACACCTCCAAAAAAGCTAGACCAGCGACGCTGCCATTCAGATTTCTAATAAATAGGTTCTCGTCCCCCCAGCATCGTCCCCGCCCGGCGATTCCATCTTCATCATCATCAAATGCCCCGACCCGACTGAGCGCTCGCTTCAATGGCAGGACTCGCCCACGATTTCTCGCTCCCAAACAGCTCCTTTTTCAACATCATCAATGATGGACCCGTCACCACGGCCTCGCCAACTCTGCTGGGCGGCGCCTGCAACTTCGTGGACCTGAATGGCACCAATGGTCCAAAATGCGGATGCCGTCGCTTCTGGAGTCGCGGCGCGTCGCTGAGGCCAGACAGAGGCAGCCCGACCGGACAATCGCATGGATTCTCTGGGGGCGACGCAGCTGGCGCGGTGGATTCCGCCGCGTTCTGCATGTGTTCGCATCACGCCTGCTACCATGATGATATTCGCGAAGCTCAGGCTCCCGTCACGACCAATGTGCCCGCGGTCCCCAACAATGGCCAGGAAAACGAGCGCCCGAGAGCTACCCGGGAACCTCTAACACCTTTTCTTCCAGAGACGTCTTTTCCAATGCCGCTTCAGACCGGGCAGCCCATGGATGTTCATATGTGTAACCCTAAAGCTCCTTCTTTCTCTACTCAATTTCCAGACGCCAATGCCGGGCGAGCTGTGGTCGCCGCATCCGCGTGCGAGGAAACTTTGCCCGATACATTAAGTTGGAACAATTTCATCCAGTCTCAGCCGGATCAAGGACCTAAGCTTGCGCCGATACCCAGCCAGTGCTTGATTCCATCCCAACCAAGTTCCACCACGTCGTCTACCCGGATAGGATACCTTAGGCCATTTGCCGGAAAGGGACTTCATACACTTAGTGGTGTAAAATCTAAGCTGCGTGAGCCGCTCCTGGAGGAGGACGAGGAGACCATACCTGTTGATGAGGATCCGCCGGAACCCAGTGTTGACCAATCCGTGGATGACTTAGCGACCGTCGCAAATACCCCAAGGTCTTCCAGACATACCGATGCGACCGTGAGGAACACCCAGGCTAGTCCATCAAAGGCTGACTCCGAGGCACTTCGGGAACTATCCAACACGGTCCAGAGCCATGAGCAGCGACTGGATAGACTTGAAAACCCCTCGTTTTCTGCCGTTGGCCATGACGAATGCCATGACAAACATGACCAAGCTGATCTCAGGGTCACTGATGTCGAGTATCGTGTTACAGAACTCGAGAAGCTGCTCAATGATAGTAGCAGTCATGCCAGCGTTTCTCGGCGCTTACATCCCAATGATTCTGCAAGCAGCGTCGCATCCGTTTCGACGGCCGGAAGCCGTCTCATATTAGATCGCGCGGAGCTCTACAACGAGCTCCAATCGCTTAAAGCGCAACTTAGTCAATTGCAGGGCATCTCGTCCTTCACTTCATACACTAACCCGTGGGAGATCGAGGTTGTGTTCCTCCCCTTTCCGCTTAAGGGTGTTTGGGTTGAGACCCGTGACTTCAATATCAGCCAGCGTGCGCCTGGTGGCAGCTTTCTCGACGCTGATCAATGGACGCAGATGCCTAACAGTTCCTCTGCGCTAGAACCGCAGTCTCCGGGCTGGAATGAATGGGCAGGGCCCGAATTCGACACTGACTGGTTGCTTCCGCGAGCATGCGCACCCGACCGCATGATCGATAGGCGGCTTCGGAGCCGCGGTCTAGTCAAGAAAGTCGCGGTTCGCGGCCCGGATGCTCGAAGTGTGCAGCAAGCCGTCTATGAGGCTTTCGGGACTTTGTTCCGTACTTTTTCGCGCATGCAGGCGAACGTGCATCATGGCTCGACTATGCATCAGCGTGTCCATAAGTTTCTTGGGTTGCAACACCCATGGGTGCCCCTGCGCAAGCTGCACAAGGACTCGAGACTTCGGTTTCTCTCACCGGCCGAGATGGTCACACCTGTAGCGTGGGACGTGCAGTTCCTCAGTTCTAGTGTTGTCATGAAGGCAACAGGCGTCCACCGCCTTTTCATTACTCATCCCGAAGCTTACCTCCAGGATCAGGATGCGTACGACAACGGTTGGAGCTGGCAACGTCTTCGGGAGCTCAGCCGTGTCTATCCAGACTCTCAAACCAGCCAAGAAGTCCCCGAGGCCGATGCTATGGAGGACTGCTGGGAGTGGAATGATCGCCTCGACGATCAGCCTCTCAGTGCCAATAACTCGCAGTCCCTCAGTATGAGACAGGTGCCGCTCACGCGGTTGCGGACTACGTCGTTCTCGCCGGCTCCCCACATGTTCGCTGGCTATCCCGCCGTTGCTGGAGCACATTTCCGGCGCTCGGGATCTCCACGTGTTATGGGGAGAGTCGAAGCCCGAAAAGCGTCCAAGCCCCCTTACATCCGCACGTCGTCAATGCCCCCGAATGCACCCCATGTTGTATCGCCAGCTCAAGCCTACCGCCGTGTTTCGTCGTTCGCCCATCCCCGCGAACGCCACTCTTCTCCTCTGGTCACGCGACCCGTCACCGTCACGACGCATGCCATTGCCGTAGCCAATCGCGCAAGAAGCCGCAGTACCCGCTCGCCCTCCCTTAAGCCGCCCTCCATTAGGCCGCGAAACACGCCCCGTTGGAGCACGTCGTCGCCAAGCCCCGTGCCAGAAATGGCAATGCGGGCTATGACGCCGTATTATGCCACACCGTATAGCAACGCCCCCTTCACCGACTCGCGGTCTGCTCGTGGGGGCGTTATCGTATACGACGACAATGACTTCGAAGAAAGGGGCAGCGGCACGGATCCGTACGACGAGGGCGAAGGCGCAGATGACGAGTCCGAGTACCACGACAGCCCTATGGTGGACCTAGCGCAACAGCACGGCGCCGAGCTTCTGCATCCCCCGCACGACTCCATGGCAGAGAGCGAGTCATGGCAGGACGGTCGCCCCGAGGACGAGCCGTGGCCGGGGATCGAGGATGCGGAGAACCGCGACCCTGGGAGCAGCGGATTCCACGACATCGATATACACGTCGACGACGACGCGATGAGCGACGCCAACGACGGCGCCTCGGCTGGGGGACAGAGTCGCGAGTCTAGCGCGCCCAGCGAGTATCCCAGCACCCAGCGCGCCTGGACCGCCGCCGCCGGGGAGGAGGCGTTCCGAGTCTTCGAGGACGGCGACGGCGGGAAATAATCCGCAGATATGCTTCCACCTTATTTTCGGTGACTTGGGTATGTTGCAGTGTTCGTCGGCACGGTAAACTAGGAGGGATCTACCGATGGGATGTTTTCGTGATTTTCTTTTTGACGTATCGGCCTCTCTAGAGGTATTTGGGTGCTGGGCGCGCGGCTATACCATTTTGGATATTTTGTGATTTGGATGATGACGAAGATGACGATGTCTTAGCGAGCGAGCGAAGCAGATGCGCGCCGTTGAGCGTGCGTGCTGGTCGGTTCTCTTGTAAATGCATCGCTTGAGAAGGAAGAACCGGGGACATACCTGCCCACCTACCTACCTTACCCATCTACCTACCTAACTACGGGTTCACCTGAGTTGAGACATAGGCTTTTTTTTCTTGCCGTTGGTAGAGGGCTGAGATTTTTGGGGCGGGTTTTGAGCTAATAGGTGGCTGACTGGCGGTACGGCGATACCGCGGGTTATACGGATGAGTGTATATGGGCGGACTGCGTGGCCTTTTTGTCTTGGCCCGGGGAACCACCATCTCCGCTTGCCCCCTTTTTCCTTTTACTTACGTTCCCCGTTGCCTGCCTCCTCCTGTATAGTTTACAGACGGCACCTATATGCACAAATAGATGGGTGCTGGCGCGTAACAGCAAGACAAGTCTCCCGTGTGTTGACCCGGTGTGCGTATGAATTAATGTTTGGGTCTACAGAGTGATGTCTAGTTAGTACTTAAGTATGTGTTGCTCCAGGGGCTCCGTTCCCAATCTCGTGTTTGCTGGGGCCTATACGGCTGGCTGGGCGGCACAGAAAGCGGTAGATATTCTTGGATCCGGATAACGTTGCCGTGATGGTTGAGCTTCTTCAGACTTGTTGTCTATCTGTCTGTCTGTCTGTTCCTAGCTAGGTATTTATATATGGCTGGCTAGTCGCGATAAAGAGAGTTGAAGGTACCACGTGAGACCAGAATCTCCTCCCCTCTTCCCCTCTCCACGTCACGTGCAAACAACCCTCCTTGCCTAAGGTTAATTCTTTATCTTCTAATTCGTCACCCAATCACTTGTGCTCGAGACACCTGCAGCGAGGGACTTTGTGGTACGATGTCCCCTATTGCAGAATGGAGATTTTACCATGTAGACTCGCCTAAGACACGCCCATTGAGCCGTCGGGCGTCGAGATATTATCGTCTCCTTGCTACGTAGATGAAGTCGAACTCCATCCGAACTCGGATGAGGTGCGCTATAGGCAGCGAGGGAACGACATTTGGATTGATAAGGCCAGGGTGGTGTCATTCCTCTGGACAGCCAAGGGGCGAACTACTATATAGTAGGCAAGAAGTCCCTTAGCACTTGGTCTCCTTGAGGGTCTTAGTGGATGGACGGTTCACTCGTGGCTAGTTATAGCTAACTGTATATTGCTCGAGCACCTTATAAAGAATGCATCAATTAGTAGGCATAGTGTGCAGGTTTACATTACCTGGCGAGGTATAAACAGCAGGTATAGTGGCCAAGGAATGATTTATCATGCTCCAAGACACTCCCGAATTCGACATCTTCGACGTGAAGTTTATTTTGTGACCATTTGCAAACACGGAGCGTACTCAATGGTATGAAGGTAGGTTGCAGTCGGGGCATCACTATTTACAAATTTGAAAGTTGACAGCAAAAATTGACATGCCGCATGAGCCCCTATAGGACTTATAACTAATCCAATGGGCCCAAACCGCCGGGCTAACCACTGCACCTCTTGGGCTTTGTTTGTTAACAATCTGCCGCCTTATTTCACCATATACGCTTCCTACCACCATCTACGATCTCTATGCCCGAAGACTACCTACCAGGTAGGCAGTCCGCAAGTCAGTCCCATCCGCGTCTCACGTCTCGGCACGTGTGAGACATTGCATGAGGGATCCGTATGTCCGCTAACACAACGTCCTGCTCACCATGGTGGCTCTGCCACTTGAAAACGCATGCTAGAACTCGACTCTTCGTGCCGTATCCCGTTACGAAGAATAAGAAAGAAAATGATTGTCATGATCGCTGTCAAACCCTGACGGTCTTACATTACTGCTGTCTCGTATCCTCCCTTTCTGGCGACCTCTTGCATCAGGTCACACCACGCATCAAGTCAGTTACCCAACTCGGTGGACACTCGTCTCGAGATTGGGCACGACGGTCACTGGCCAAGACCTTCCTGTGACAATCCGCGCGAAGGAGCCGAGGGAAGTCTTCAAGGGTCTCTTGAAACGTCGAGTTGATGCTTCGAGATATCAGAGATTGTTACCCATCCGCCTCGACGTAAAGATCGTTCCAACATCGAATTGCAATAGGCTTTTCTCGTGCGTAGTCTAATTGAGTAATGTCGCGTCTTCGCATATCCCACAGGAACACATTGCCGACGGATGAGCATAAGTCGTGCGACTCAAAAGCGAGTCACCGAGTTTAGACTTCGTTACCTACTATGGTATGTAAAACTTCCTGCCTTCGTAGAGCGGCGTTAAACCCCTTTCTCGCGTTTTCTAGAGTCTAGTATAGTTAGGTTAGCTTTGACGAATCCTCCATGTCCCCTTCCTGCCCCTTTTGGCGAGTTACTTACACAGGACGCTCGGGGAACAGGGCTGAAGGGGGGGACTGCCTCCACGCCCCAGCTGGAATTTCCGCATAAACGGGCTCACTCCTGTAGCCGGCAAACCCTTGTCGCTAATCACGCAACAGTGGCCTGGCAATGCATTATAATTCGATACGACCCTCCGGGAGAGCGTGGTTGCCGCTCAGAGTAATGTTATTGAAGCGAACTCCGAACTAGTAATCCGTACGAAGTCTATCTAAAACACCAGAATCCTTCGCCCCGCCTCCCCCCTGTACCGCAAGCGAATCACCGCGGCTCCTACAGGGACTATCCGATAGCGGGCCGCAAGGTGCCAGTATAAATATTTATGAGGTGGGTTCAAAATCCCACTAATGTACTTAGATTTACCATTTCAGGCAACGCGCCAGTAAGCAGTTAAAAATCGTTACTAGTGCTGAAGCCTTGTGGCCATCTACAGCAGAATATAAAGTGGCAATTAACTGGGGCCAAGGGGTCGCCTAGACACCTAGCCCTCAAGCAGCGTCGGCCAAGAACAGGGACAACATAATCCATGTTTGCGCAGTAGGCATATCTAGCTTGCGTGAGCCGGCCGCCCTGCGCGCGCGGTGGGGGCGTGTTGCTTGCCTTCTTACTTACCGCCACCGACGACTACGTGTCTGGTAGTATTATGCTGCCGCTACATCTGCAATGACGACGACCACGACGAGTATTCCGGCGCAGACGCTACCCGGGAGCTGGGCCCCGACCGCGCCCGGCTGCCTCCGGTCCACCGACTTCTGGATATGGCGGTACCACCCCGACTTCCGGAGCTCGGACATGCGTACGGTCCTGGGGGGGCCGACGCAGACGACCGACTGCCTAGCACCGACATGGCGATCCGACGAGGCGTACGCCGGGACGCGGTGCCCGCCGAACTACACCCCGGCGTGCGGGGATGAGGCCGTGACGTGCTGTCCAGAGTTAGTTCCTTTTCTTTCTCACTCTCGCAGCTGCCCCCTGCTGGGCGGGGTAGAGGAGGACGTTCGGCTCTCGAGGATTTGGGCAGAATGCGTGGGGGAAATGAGCCGGGAAAGGAGATTGTAGGTTAACCTCGCTTGTAGCGTCTACGAATTCACGTGCGCGCCACCGCCTGGGCCGACCGGGCACAGCGAGATGTTCCGCTGCGTTTCGAGGTGGAGAACGGACGAGAGCGCCAGCGCCCTGATCACCCTGACCGACCTCAGGGATAACCGTATAGAACTCGTGACGCGGCCGCTGCTGTCCTATCAGCACCTGTTCGCCCTCGCCATGGTATACACGACGCCGGTACGTCCCAGTCTTCCTCCTCAGGTTCGACGCCGAAAAGGAGGGAAGAGGACCAAATTTTACCCCGGCCAAAAATGAAAGTGTCTCCCCGGATGCTAACGGGGAAAACCCCACCACAGACAGAGCAGTCCTCGTCCGCGTCGGAAACAGCGCCGCCACAGATCACATCGTCATCTTCATCTCCTGCCAACGGAGACGGCGGTTCGTCCATCGGCGCGGGTGCCGCGGTGGGAATCGGGGTCGGCGCGGCGGCAGGGGTGGCACTAATCGTGCTCGCGATCTGGGTGCTCCGGCGGCGGCGGCGCAAACACACGCAGCAGCCGACCACCCACACCATCCCGCCGTCGGCGCAGTCGGCCTACTGTGGCACGCCGAAGCCCGGCTATTTCGGGCCCGCCGAGCTCTCGTCGGAGCGGCACCACGAGCTCCCGACGGAGCGGCAGCACGGCGAGCTCATGGATACTACCACGCCACCAGTGGCCGAGCTGCCTCATAAGCCCTTTATGAAGTAGTTCGTGATGATGAATCCGGTCAATTCGGAACCCTGGCGTATATTTCGGACCATGATCCAGCGGTTTGGACTAAAGCCTCAGCGATTTGTTGTTAGGCTTGATGGGTATGGTTATGCCGAATTGGAATGGCAAGCACGGTAGAGCAGAGCCTGAAACAGCTCACTCCATTGGGTTTCTGCTGGCTCGGAACGACGCTAGAAACTAGCTAAACGGAAGATTACAACACACGAAGACAGTTATGAGATTGTGGATAACGTCCAGGTCCAGGTCCACAAGGGCTGTGAGCAAGCACCCATCAACTCGAGGAATACTACCGTCGTCTTATGTCACTTTTAGTGTGTTAAACCAATGCCTCCCAAGCGAATAGTCCAGTGAGCACCGGAGTAGGGGCCAAGGACACCCTAGTTCACGCGGAGAGACAACTATTAGCATGAAGGCAAGAAAGCTAATTGGATTTGATTCTATCTAAACTATCTAAGACTAGTAGTCTGGGGGGGGGGACACTCCCTCTAAATCCTACTCGATATCACGGCGGCAAAAGAAGGAACAGGAGGGGGTCCCAGCCCCCTCGTATATTCGCGTCTCCTGCTCAGCAGCTGGGTCTCGTCGAGACGAGACCAGCTCCCGGGCTACCACGCACGGGGACGTGCAGGAGTCCGGCTTCGGAGCCCGACTGCCCGGGGACGGCCCCCGGGCAGCCATCTACCTAAGCTATATACACAATTCCGAGCCCGACCCCTACTTAACCTGACCCCGCCTAGCCCCAAATTCCTCCAAGTCCAGCCCAGAAGTAACATCATGGTAAACCCTGCCACATGTGAACGGAAGTGAGCCGCCAATGGCCCCAATAAAACCTGTACTAAAACGAACGTGAGTGTAGAACGAGTGCTATTGCCTGGAGAGAACAGATGTTAAAGCGAGTGTGGGTTCAGCCGGAGAACCAAGCGTAAGTCGCGACGCCAATGGCGACAGTCACAGTTGCCGTGGCCACAGAGAAAGCGAGTGATTTCCAGCCGAAGCGGGATGACGTCCTCGGCGGATACGACGGTTCAAAAGAAGGGACTGCCCAGTGAGAAAGACGATGCTGGATTGGGGGACTGGCTTCGGGCTCTAGTTGGCAAAAGGCAGCATCACAATCCGACAGGGCTAAAGGAGTGACATCAGTTGGCGGATGGTCCCGAGGGAACTCAAAAGGAATGGGAATAGTAAGAAACTCATCACAACTTGGTTGAGAAGGAGTGAGAACAGTTGAGGAGACCTCGCAAGGCGATGGAGAACGAATGACAACGGTTGGAATAGCCGTGAGAGGCCGTCTAGGAGGACTGACAGAAAGTGGCTGGGTATCGCATGGCAACGGGGAAGGAATGTCAATAGTTGGATGGCCAAGATGCGTAGACGGAGGGCTAGCAGAGGAACTGGGAGGAAGTGCAACAGAAGGCTGGCTGGCGCGGGACACTGTCCGGGTGGATGTTGAACTAACTATGGTCTCATGCTGTTCTTCGAGTCTTGCAAGCAGAGCGCGAACATGGCTCTTGCCATCAGGGCGTCTCCAGGGTCGGGGGCGTTGTGAAGGAATGACTGTAGTTGGAACATGGTTGTGAACATATGAAGGAATGGCGGTAGTTGGAACATTCTTGCGAACAAAGTCATGACACGACCGGAACGGACGAGTGGCTGGAGTGGGCTTGTGTCCCTGGGCTCGGGAGGGTTCTCCGAGGGCGTAGTCATCACCAAGCGACGAGAATGAAGGGGTGTCGGACGCAGACTCCCAGAATGAACAAGGATTGACAATAGATGGAACATGGCTGCGGGCAGAGTCCTGGCAGGGCTTCAAAGGAGTGTCAGAAGTTGGCTTGTCACCCTTGGCGGGCGAATGAATGACTGCAGTTGGATCATCCCGGTGGACGAAGTCATAAAGTGACGCGAATGAACGAGTGACAGAAGGTGGTTCGTTGCGGACGGAATGCGAATACATCTCCTTTAGAGATGTAGGAATGTGTTGAACAGACGGGACAGCAGCCGGGAGGCTGTCATTAAAAGGAAGAGGCGAAGCTCGTTGCCGAACACCGAGATACCTGCGAGGTAGCTGGGCGGGTATCCGAAACTGTCGAGCATGGTCAGCAAACGAAGAGTGCTTCAAGGGGGAAGGGTATTGAGGCGCGGTGTGCCTAGGAGCCGAAGCGAGCACCCTGGAGCGCACTGATGCTGATGTTAAAGGCGCGACAGCACGAAGACGGCGGAAAGTAATTGGCGAGCAAATAGCATCGTCGGCGATAGGGGAAGACGGTGACCAGACGCTACTTGGCCGAGAGGGAGCCCGGGAAGGCGTCACCATGTCCGGTCGCAGAAGAGAGCCCGAATGCGAAGGCGAGTTGGAGGCTGAGCCGGACCAAATAGAGGAAGGCCAGGTTGGAACGGTGAATTCGGGATCAATCATCTCGCGTTCAACGTCAAACTTCGGGATGGGTCGCCCACAAGAGCCAGGGGATCCTAGGCTGACGGAGGTGAGATCAGAGGTATCAGGCGACCATACAGTGTCAGGCAGGGAAGGCGGGCAGTTGTCGGAGAGGATTGGCGATGCATCCAGAAACCAATTAGCAACGCGTTGGAGCCGCTGCCGAACGGGGTTGATTGGCGTTGACAGTTGACGAGCAGCAAGAGTCGAGAGAAGCGAAAGTGAGCACGTCGGGCGTGGCTCCCACCTTAGTTCATTGAACCCGTGGGCACCGCGACGCGATGATCGAACAGGGCATGGTTCCCATCTTATATCATGGGTACCCTTATCCGTGGGCGTGGAAGGAGGTTGGTGGACATTAACCACCGGCCTGGATAAAATCCCTAAGTCGTCTAGAGTCAGTGGTTGCCGTTTTGGGGCAAAGCGACAACCATTAGGAAGCTCTGAGATCTGTCTCGAAGGTAGAAGGTGCTGATTGGGCTTATAATAGTGTATGCACTCGCGCGTGAGGAGAGAAAGGGGCAGTATAATCATAGTTGGCCATTACTTACGGGTCGACGCAGGAGTGGAACTACCAAAGGTAGCGAGCGCTGTTGCAGTACGTGAGAACGGCATGGTGACGGTAATCAGGAAGCTGTAACTAGAGAAGGAAGAGTGGGAGGGATGGAAGAAGGTCAGAATGAAGGACATTAAGTATTTGGGTAGGAGAAGCTAGTGGGAAGCCGCTACAACTCGGGTAACTTCATACGTCTATAGTGTCCAAGTGCATATATCAGCGTAGCGGAGGTCAACAAAAGTATATTTCATGCCCATTTCGGTAGTTTGCGGGCCGTGGGTAGGGTGAGTCGAGGTTGGGAGCAAGTCCAGGTAATGGGTAGGATGGCCAGAGGGCGGCAGTATGGTGAGAGGGCTGGTGAGGCGGCTGCTAAGTCTATAGAACAGCGTCACAGAGATAGGTTTAATGAAACATGAGTATAGTTCCAGTTCAGAGCCACATAGCGAATGGACATCCTTTCGAAGTGAGCCGTAGAGCCAGTAGAACACAGAGATGCGTGGATATCATGCCGAATGACTGCAATCCCAGCCTGGATATATGCGCTTGGAAGGAACTTGACGATGTATAAATGCCATTTCCTGTATGGCTGTCGTGATGGACATGGAGCCGGACAACTCGGACGTGCTTTCCATATGGTCTTATAGAACATCTAGGCGGTGACGACTGCATTCTTTTCTATGATGTAAAGCCATTGAACAACGAGGCAGGACGTCATGGTCATCTAAATAGCCTGTACGTCGGAAATCTGATCGTCTTAAAGCAGAGGGGACACACAGATGTCTATCATGATTCGGAGTTGTGTGACTAAATGACATACCTACGCCGACGATATTCTGTCCTCTACCCACGATCGAGGCATACGCATTCGCCCCTATTCAACAGCGACATCGACATACACTAGGTAGAAAGAAGCCTAACAAAGTCCCAACTAGAAATCGTAACGGTCAAGCTCACCAGCGAGTAAGACGACCATCTCGATCGTTTGACTCTCATTGGATCGCCGACCTTGATATACCTATTATAGACTCAACATCGCTTCGGTTATCCAAGACGAGGAAGGGATAGCTCACAGATGGAACTGGAGTGAAAGGGTCTCGGTGGCACAATTCCGAATCCTTGTCCAACTTTGAATAGTCATATATGGGCTTGTATTCACGAGGAAGCACTATCAAAGCACATGGAACCGACTTGGAGGCATAGAGTGCCGGCAGCCCACGATGGCACTTTTAGAGGCCGCGCAAAAACCAAATCAAAGACGGCCACCTAAATCGAGCCATTCATGACAACCAGATACCCTACGCCGTAATAATACGGAGCCGAATTTCCTTATGCAGCTAGCATCTCAGCTTGTTCGCCTTAGTCTCTGTGTCTTCTCGTGCAATAATACGTCGGGGTAACTAGCGGTTCGAGTCAAATGACATACTCTTCAAGGACCCCTAATCGTACAGATTGGCCTCGCCTCCAACATATGTGGACGTCTGAGACACGTCGATTTCCCTACGATCTTGATGGAATATAGGTTAAGCATAAGACTGTGCACGCAGTGACTTCAAACACGGCTATTGGCTGGGCTATCAACTTCCTCCTTTTGAAGCTGATAATACGATCGCTAAGCTCGCTGTCTTCACCCGTTACAAGCCCCGATCGCAGCCAATATGCTACGTAGTAACTCCATGTTGGAAAGAATAAAATACGATAATTTGCAACTGGCCTGGAAACCGGGTCTGAGAATTGGTGCCAACCAGCCGGATAGTTTCTGCCTGAATCTGGCGAGAAGATACCTTATTGTCTGCTATGGCAAGCTGGATACTAGATCACAAGGCTCGAGTGGACAGCCGAGGGCCGATTATCACCCAGACTTCCACATAACCACTTGCATAAATTATATTGTGCAGGTGGGTAATGTGATTTAAAGCAAATCGAGTCATAGTGGTCGATTCTCTCGAGTGGCTGCAAGTCCAATTTGAAAGCCGGTGAGTTTCAGGGGCTGAATGGAATGGATACTATCAGAATAGAAAAGGAGAAATTCGTTAAGCGTGCCACAGGAAAAGGGGTGTGGCTTGATTACTGTGGCGCAGCACCTACCTACCTAAAGGGCGGGCTAAAGAACTTCGAGTGTGAGGAGTAACCTCCACCAGCACAGATCAGACTTACTAGTTTGGGCTATTTCGAAGATAGGCAAGCAGTGTATATCATTGAGGGAAGCGAATATTCAGACCCTAAAGCAGCCTATACCTGTCTGCCAAGCGGCGCATACCTCCGAAACGTAAGAAACTAACCTGCCTATTATCAGGTTCCTTGTAGTGCGGAGACCCGGACAGACATTTCATCACAGGCACACTCTATTGCCAGGGGCTATTGATACCATCAAAATGCCACTTTCATTCACATCCCTTGAGTTACCTGCGGCGTAAGCAATTCCAGAATTGTTACCAAACCCCGTTTGCTGAGACAACAGCGAACATGCTTGATGGAACCCATCCTTGGCAGTGCGCCCTGAAATAGGTTCCAAAGCCGGACCTGATCGCTGAAGTATTTTAAGGTAGATGGGCTGACTTAAAGTCTTGTAGGGCAGATTTCCATGTGCATCTTCGTGATGGTGACATGTCCGCTGCGGTCGTGCCCACTATCCGGCAAGGGGGTGTTAACCAGGTATACGTGATGCCGTGAGTGAACCTTAAAAGCCAAGTCAATTAGAGCTTGTCTATGACCTTACACTCTCCCCATATCTATAGCTATGAAGTCGTCTAAGTGTTAATCTTCGCATAGGAACTTGATCCCGCCGGTCACAACCGTCAAGGTGAGTGTCCGCTTGGACTCGATTACATCTCGCGACCGATTCAAAGAGCATGTGTTCAGCATCGGGGGCTTCCGTTAGTTTCGAGTTCTTCAAACGGGCTCTAGAACCCCCTTTGATCCTCTCTAGACTTCACCATTCTCCAGAGTAGCTGCTGGGTAATTACTGACTCCGAGCTGTGATGCAGATGGCACTGGACTACAAGGCACGGCTGCAAGCCCTAGACTCCAGCATCGACTACCTAATGACCCGGTAAGTAGCGGACTATCCATGTTCTGGAATTCGAAATCCTTTATCTTCAAATATGAACATTGATGGGCTGATAACTCGTCAGTTCGTCTTCCTTCAGACTTTCCTCGAATTCCCCTTTCCGTCATCTCCATGCGCTTTTTCCAGCGTGACCGACTAGAAAGGAGAAACTGGCCTCCAACACAGAATGCTGACTCGTGGAAGTGTACCTGCATGAGAGCATCACTCCTGAGGTGGTGCGTGAGGCAAAGAAGGCAGGGATAGTCGGTATCAAGTCTTACCCGGCAGGTTAGTTGATATCCTATCCCACATAACTACACGTCCTGAAACAACCCTTATTCTTACGGCCCCTTGGGGAAATTGAAATTTGTCTAAATATAACATTCTTTGCTGACGTTGAGCTTATAGGTGTAACGACAAACTCATCGTCGGGAGTCATTTCATATGAGCCATTTTACCCAGTCTTCAAGGCTATGGAAGAAGAAGGACTGGTAAGCAATACCAGGGGTTTCAGATCAGCTCTTCTGACCAAACTGCACAAGAGAACTCTTTGAGAATATGTGCGAAGACATGGATTAGAAACTAATTGTAGGCGCTATAGGTGTTGAACCTGCACGGCGAGTGCCCTTCCGAGTAAGCAACTTACCAACTACCCCCTTATCTACCATTCCTCTATTTATGGCATAAACTATTTACTGAAGCGTCAGTGGACTTTCTATCCTCTGACGTATTTCTCATTTAACGCTCAAGTAGACCTCAAAGAGCAATGCTGACCACAAATCTCAGTCACAAACAGGGCATAACAATCCTCAACGCCGAAGCCAGCTTCTTGCCCACGCTGAAGAGTATCCATGAGAAGTTCCCCAAATTAAAGGTATAAGCAATGGCAAAGTCCACTTCCACGCACATCGGTTTCCTAACAAACTCTCTCCCAGATCGTGCTCGAGCACTGCACAACCAAGGACGCAGTCGAGGCAGTCCGCAGCTGCGGCGACACGGTGGTGGGAACCATTACAAGCCACCATCTTTACATTCTAATCGACGATGCCATCAGCGATGTTGTAAGTTTAGCGTCGTGTTCATAGATACATACTCAGCATGGACTGACACTAGGCCCGGTAGTACTGTTACTGCAAACCGGTGGCTAAGGTATGTTACACCCCACCTTCCTAGACTGTCTCGCCTCGCAATGTTTGCCCGGCTGTCGTAGACTCGAGGCGAGTGGAGCCGATTTGCTCGGATGGTTTGTGGAGACAAGGCTTCTTGTCATGTTTGCCTGACGTGCGCGAGTAACAGCTCCCGCACGACCGACGCGCCCTGCTCGATGCAGTGGTCAATAGCAAAGGGAAATTCTTCCTGGGGACGGACTCAGCACCTCACGACAAAAGCGCTAAGAAGGGGAAGGGCAACACGCCTGCCGGTGTTTTCACCCAGCCATAGTACGTCGTTCCCTATGTCATTGAACATCAAAACCGTCAAGCATGGTTTGAGCTTTGGCAGACTTTGCAGCACCCGGAACCTTTTAGAGGCGTTATACAGAAGATAGCATTAACTTTCGCGATGGCAGTGCGACCCAACTCGTTCTTACAGCCCTCGAAGAGGTAAGCAGCTTCCTACACTCTTCATCCATTCATTCTCAGCATGCGTACAACCCCCTTAATGATTCCTCATGGACATCATTGGTTTCTTAGATCATGATCCCCAAGCCTCATTTATTCATTAACATCATCTACGAAGAGATTGATACCACCTGACTCCGAACAACACAGGCTATCGACCGCGGCGACATCGCGGCCTCGGACGTGACGCCCGAGGTCCTACAGGGTTTCCTCTGTGATTATGGGCGGGCATTCTACGGCGTGAAGGACGCCAAGAACGAGCGAATTACGCTTCGCAAGGGCGAGGAGGTGATCACCGACTCCGTCACTGGGCCGGGCGTCGAGGTCGTTAACTTCAGACGGGGCAAGCCAACTTGGAGCGTCGAGTGGAAGTGAATAAGAAGTCGGACGTCTTGGCCGTGGCATTCGTTTACGAATGGTCAAGATTAGAATGGGACGTGAAGTCAGACTCGGAATCGCGGGAAAAAAAAACCGTGGGCCTCGTTATTCATATATCTCATCCGATGAGATGGCGGACCCGACCATCGCTGGTGCTGCCCTGCCTATGCATCTATCGCTCTGTGTCTGGATCTATAGTACATCCAACCATCCGAACCAGTCGCTACCTAGGGACGTATCTAATTTTCCTTGCACGCTGCCCCTTCTTTCGGGTGACTTGAACAGTCGCCAAGCCAAATGCAAACATTCCACCGCTCATTAGTCTTCGCCCTAGTCGTAAGACCGTCGCAGGACTTGTTTCGTACCCCCTAAACAGGGGGTGAAATGCTAGAGTGCCAGTGCCGGGAACCAACTGTGATATGTGCTGTGTTTTCAGGTGTAGGTGTCGACGCATAGACAGGCCTCCTTCCTCGTGAATATGCAACGCAATAAATACCGGAGGTAGGTAGTTGAAACAGGAAACCATGGAGGTGAAACGGCGACATCTCTATCCCAGCTCAACTCAACTCAACGCAACGCAAAAGTTACCAATCTTTGTCCGTCCGCCCCCCCGACACGCAACATCGGATTTCGTATCCTTCCGACACCCGTCTCATTCGTAACCGTAACCATCATCGTCTCGTCCCGTCATCATCGTCACAGTCGTCGTCATCATCATCATCATCTCTGCTTCACTCCCGCAAGCGCCCGCGTCCATGACTATGCGAAACGCGGAGCATCCGCGTTCGCCTTCTTCGTCTTGGTACTGCCGCTCTCGCCCTCGTTCTCGCGCCCGCTCTCGCTAACGGCGGCGGAGTTAACAACACCCTTACTGATGCGATTCTCGTCGTCGAGGGCCTCTAGCGAGGCATACGGATTCGCGGTGGGGATCGACGAGGCGCCGCCGGTGGATCTATACGGATTTGCACAGGCTGCAGTAGGGACACCGCTGCCTGTCGTCTTTGAACCTGAGCCCGGTCCGGTGGTCTTCGCAGCCGCTGCTGGTGCAGTAACCGCAGCAGCAGCTCGGGCGGGAGGCGCGATGGGTCCGAAGGGGGATCCGTAGGAGACTGTTATGTCCACAGGGAAGGGCTCGTCAGATCATGGTTCAGTGGTGAAGATAATGGGGGGGATGTAAGAAAGGGGCTAGACGGGGGGATGACAGGAGCGAAGAGGGGGGAACTAGCCGCTGATGGATCTGGAAAAGGATGTGTATTGGGGGCATGGCAGATGAGAAAAGACGTACCTAGGGGATTTCTGCCGCCTCGCTGTAACCCGCTGCTCCCGAGCGTACCGCTCCGACCAGATGGAGCCGCCATGGAGGTTGCCATGTTGCCGACCTGCGCATCTCCGGGGTGCTCCCCGGTACCGACGCCTACTCCAATGCCTAGACCGGCATTAGAGGGAACGATGGGACCACGACGCCACGCGAAACCTGCCGCCGGGGCGCCGGCAGCGCTAAGTCTGCCGGATCCCCCCAACATCATTCCGCCGCCACCTGCGTCTACGCCGTGACAGCCAACGACATTCTCTCCTTGATCGCCCCTCATGCCCACACCGACACCGCCACCACCACCACTACCAACAGCAGCAGCGCCGCCACTGCGACCCGTAAGGAATCTCTCGCCGACATCCATAACCAATCTTCCCTCGTCGTCCTCACGACCACCCCCACCCCGACTGTCGCGACCGCCAGCGCCGCCGGCGCTATCCAGAGGCGATGGCGGCGGCACGGGATCCCGCTGGCGCGCGAGCTCGGCCTGGTGCTTCTTCCACCAGGCGGGGAAGCCGTGGAAGAGGCCGAGCTGGTGCTGCGTGACCTTGTCGAAGGGCATCTCGTGCTTGTACTTGCAGCCCTGCTGCGTGAAGGCGCAGACGCCCTCGTGGACCCACTTGTCGCAGTAGATCTTGGGGCGTCTCTGCTGCTGTTGCTGCTGGTTGTGCTGGTGATGTTGGTGGTGCGGTTGATGATGATGATGAGAGTGGTGGTTGTGGTGGTGAGAGCCGGGGTGCGGCGGTGGGTTTTTGTTCGTGCTGGTGGTATTGATGCTGGGGTTCGTGGATGGGGTGGCTAGCGAGTGGTGGTGCGGATGCGAGTGCGAGTGTGCGTTTGAGTGGTGGCCAGCGGCGGTGCTGGATGATGTCGGCGCTTGGTGGTGAGTGGGCGTCGAAGGTGTCGAGGCGACAATGTTGTCGATTCTTGACTGCGGAGAGTTTGTTAGTTAACTCTATATAGCCATTTCTGTTGCATGTGTAGTTATGTAAGGGAACTTGGAATCTGAAGTGCTGTCGAACTTCTAGGTGGATGCCAATGATATGTCGTTTGGACCTCCTGATAGAATCATGCAAATGGAATAATGGCCAGAGAACCCACCTGTATAGTATCAGGTTGTGCCTTAGGCGTGGCAGGCGGGCTCTGCAGGAACCCCAATCAGCACAGATGTTTCTCTCCTTCTTCCTGACCCCCCTTTCTTACCCCTGAGACTCTATAACCCCCAAATGCTTCTCCTGGTTCTTGAGAAAAGGGGGAGTGAATGGATCAGAAACACGCAAACGTAACGAAACGAAACAAAACGAAACCAATGATAACTCACCCGAAAACTCACAGGCTCCGTATTAACGTTCGCGTTCCCGGACCTGCCACCGGGTGGCGCGGCCCTCGGCAGCGGGAGGACCAACATCCCCGCGCAGCCGTGCTGGATGGCAGGCACGTCGCGCAGCGGAGGCAACATGTCGGCGGGCACGAGCCGCGTGAACTGGCCGTTGCCGCGGTCGAAGCAGTACGCGTAGCTGGCGTCGAGTTGGGCATCGGAGAATCCCGATCCCGATCCAGCACCAACGACCTCGGCAGTACCGCCGGTGCTCGGAAGTTGCGAGAGGAAGGAGGAGCCATAGAAGGAGCTATTGGGGTGACTCCGGTTGCTTCCTCCGGCCGTCGGGTCGAACGGGTTGTACACGCTGGCGACGGCTGCGGCCGCACTGCTATTCGCGCGGGAGGAAGAGGACGACACGTCATCGAGGATCGAGTTGCCGGCGCGCCAGTTTGACGAGGCGAGACCGCGGGGGGCAGCGGGCGGGAGGAGACCACCACTAACACCACCACCCGCGGACTGAATGGGGCTGCCTAGCGCCTGCACGCTCCCGCCACCACCACCACCGCTACCGCTACCGCTGCCACCGCTGGGTCCGAGGCTGGAGTTCTGGGGTTGGTGAAATTGGAACTGTGCAATCGCGGGGTTAGGGGCGGGGCTACCTGTAGGATGCTGGTGCAGGCCGCGGTCCGTGACGATCTTGCTACGGCGGTCATTAACCGTCTGGAAGGGGTTGCGGTCCATCTTCGCGTCTGCGGGTGCCGTTTGGGTTTGGGGCGCTGAGGTCGGGTTGTAGTTATTGTCGTCTCCCGTATCGAGCAGATTGTTTGGCGTGTGCTTTATATCGGTCTTCAGACCGAGTTCCACGAGTGGAGAAGGAGAAGACGAAGCCGAAGAAGAACCGGCAATATGGGAGTAAGAAGATGAGGAGGATGATTTGGAGTGGCCCCGCGAGGTAGCGGTCTCGTTGTCGATAGGAGATACAGAGATAACGGCGGTCGCGTGAGCTGGGGACGTGTTTCGTGTTGAAAGGCAGGAGGCCCGCGAGGAATAGGATACGTTAGATGGAGAGTTGGCAGCTGTGATATTAGTAGAAGCGATGACACGGCCCACGGGGATGGAGGAAGGTGGAGGTGGTGATGGTGGAGGAGGAGAAGTGGAAGGCGAGGTGTCCATGTTGGGAATGAATGGATGGTGTGGAAGAGAGAGAAAGGAGACGAGGAAAAATGGCAGCAACCGTGCGATGGTGACCGCCCAATCAATAGTTAGAAAGCCCAAGAAAGAGGAGCGAGCAAACGGAGTCGTCGAAGATGGATGGGCCTGCGTTATTTCATACCGCCACTTAACAAAAAAGAGATCTTGTCAATGGTGCCGACCTAGGTCTAAATAAATTCGCTGCAACACTGACGAGGAGATCTGAGGCTGAGGGTGGATAGAAGAAGTCAACAGCGATGTAGGTACGACGGTGAGATAAGACGAAAAAAAAATAAAAAAATAATCCAGGTCCCAGGCCGGATACTGAAGAGGGCGGAAGGACGCCCCTTATCAACAGGGCCGGAGATCATCCCTTTCAGTAGAGCAATCTCTTTGCACACACACCAGAGAGGGTTTAGCTGCCCATCACGACCGTTTGCTGCGCAACCTCAAATAAGGTTAGATGCATTGTTCCGGTTACCTGCAGATTAGTTTCGTGTTTCCCACGTGACAAACGCCCTGCCGTTTATAGATGCACGATAGCAAGAAGAAACATGTCTTGTCACTGAGTGGAAGCTGGTTAGGGGCTCAAAGGGTTTTTATTTACGAGTATCAAGTTTTGTCTATCCATTCCTTGATGCCATTCCGTCAAGCCCGTTGAGTTGAGGCAATCGTATGCAAGCCGTGCAAAACCATCGGTCATCATAGGAAACTTCAGATAGCAATAGCAAAAGACCCATCTCTGCCTAGGAGGTCTAATTTGAGACGAGCACAGAAAATCAATATCTATATGAAGTAAGCGCAGAATGACCATGATGTATCCGCCCCGAACAATAGGTCCTAGGTATTACTGCTGGTAAGCTCTTTCAATCTGGCGGCGAGAGTTTCCCTAGTTCTGCGGATGACTTCTTCATCACCAGTGGTGGTCCTCAGTGAGTCCAGGGCGATTCGCAAAGAGATCTCCGAGTTGGTGTTGACGCAGCTTCCATTTATAGGGTGGTTCTTCTTGCAAATCAGGCAAGAATTTCCTCCACTAGTCGCATTTCCAGAAGCCGCCTGGGGCATCGTATTTGGCTGTGTTCTAGTCGACTGTGTAGGCAAAGGTTTCTGAGTATTTAGTATGTTTTGGGATGGGGGAGTTGGGGTAGTAGATTGAGGTACAATAGCATGCTGGCTGCCAACAGGCTGTGGGACTACATGCCCAGGCATTGGCACCACAAAATTAGGAGTCATTCGCTGGCGAGGCTGGCTGTTTAGCAAGTACGGCAGAATATGGAAGTCCGGGGGCGGCACTGGCGTCTGTCTGGTTTGCGGCTGTGGCTGAGTCTGTGTTAGAGGCGGTCTGCCCCGTGATCTGCTTGAGCCCGAAGGCCTCCCCGGCCACAACCGTTTGGGCCTGTCCGACAATTGCTGGGGCAGTGGCGTCTGTGGCTTTGGAAGACGGTCCCACGGTTGCTGGAGTAGTGGTGACTGTGTATTCGGAAGCCTGTTCACAGGAAGGTTGTACACGGGAAAGCTGGGAGTGAGAAGACTGCTCATGGCAAGACTGTTCATGTGTAGGCTGTTCATGGGAATGCTGCTCGTTGGAAAGTCGTGCGACGGCAGATTGGGTATCGGAAGATTGTTCTCCCGCTGGGCGGACGCCTCGGGGGGATGATCGTTTTCTGTTGCTTGAAGGGGTGTTAACCGTCTTCGCTCTCTTCTTGGAGCGATTCGGCGTGCTGGGCTCAGTAAGAGGGCGCTTCGTACCTTTATTGCCCTTTTGTCTAGACCGCGCCACCGTGGCGGGGTCTTGGAAGCCATCACTCTCGTACTCTTCGTCAGGCTCGTTGTTATCAATGTAGAGTTCGTCCATCTCGATCTCAGAGCCCGCACTATCGGGCTCTTGGGGTTGCTGTACTTCTGTTAGGACGCGTTCGTCTCCGCTGAGATCATCAACGCCTTCAATGAAACCTACTCGGCCATTGTAATCAATGCCCTAGGTTTGTTAGCAATCGAGAGGTGATTAGCAACATCGCGAGCGCTCTCACCTGCGTTCCCTTTCGTCTAGCACCACGGCCGTACTCCTGTTTCTGAGCCTCAAGCTCCCTTTGATGTTCTTCCTCTCTTTGCCTGAGTATCTTTTCCCAAACGCTGGTATCCGTGGGTTCGGAATCGTCGCGAGGGGAATCGTCGTTTTCGACTAGTTCATTATTTGCCCAGACGCGGGCAAAAGAGAACTGATTTTCAGCAGACTGTTCGTCACCGGCGCTGGTAGATTCTATCTGACTTCGGTCCAGGAGTTTGTCTACTGCTGCAGCATCATAAGTAATCTTCTCTGACTCGTTATTTCCGAAAAGTGCCTCGGCCGCATGCTTTAGCAGCGATTCCAGGTCTTCACCTGCATCGTCGGTTGCATCCATACTCTCGATGAGGGCATGGTCAAGTGCCATCTTTTTGCGCCCTATCTGCATGATTTTCTCTTCGACACTATTTTTGGTAGTCAGTTGGAAGCATAGAACCTTGTTCTTTTGACCGATTCGATGGGCTCGTGAGAGAGCTTGGATGTCCTGATGAGGATTGAAGTCGGGGTCATAGATAATGACGGTATCAGCAGTCGCGAGGTTAATACCTACACCACCCGCGCGGGTGGACAAAAGCATTACAGACAAGGGTGAATCAGGAGCGTTGAATGCGTCGATGTGCTTCTGCTTTTTAAGGGCAGACATCTGTCCGTCGATACGCGCGTGCTGGAGGCCTATACCAGTTAAGAAGTCCTCGAGAATGTCGAGGTTTCTGAGGAATTGACTGAAAATCAAAACACGGTGCCCCCGCTCCTGTAGCTTCGGTAACATGATGCTTAGAAGCATCAGCTTTCCGGAAGCTGAGATTAGGTTCCGATTCATCTCTTCTTCGCTTACTGTTTTGTCTTCCACCCTAGGATCAAAGCAAAACGGGTGACAAAGGCATTGGCGTAGTTCGGATAGGATATTGATGAGACCACCCCGCTTGCCTACTCTCATCTTGCCTTTCGACAGGATGGTTTTGATAAGTTCGGAATTCCGAGACATAATGCCTCTGCAGAGTTTCTCCTGGAGGATTGTCATAGTGACAGGGAGAATGATTTGTGCCATTGGAGGAAGGAATTTGAGGACTTGCGCCTTGGTGCGTCTCAAGAAGTAAGGTCGGATGAGGTCGTGCAGCTCGGGGAGGTTTTCCTTGGTCAGTTCGGCGTACTTCGTGTCAAGCGCCTGAGCATTATTGGCGGGATCCACGAACTGAAGGAGATTGAAGAGCTCTCGCTTGTTGTTCTGGAGCGGCGTGCCTAGTTAATGTTAGCAGCTGCTCAAGCGCCCGCGTTCACATCGCCTACCGGTCAACAGAATCCTGCAAGGGATCTTCATATCCCGAAGCGACTGATAAAGGAGACTGTCCTCGTTCTTCAATCTCTGACCCTCGTCTACTATTAATCCTGTCCACTTGACGGTCTGGAAAGCAGTCGTGACAGTCGTTGCGGCCTCGTACGACATGATCACGACATGCGCCTTCATTCCGTCTCTCAGGCCGTTCGGGAAAAGCTCATGTCGATATGCAAGGTCCTGCGCTTGTTTTCCGCCGTGATAAGCGACGACCCGAAGATCAGGTGCCCACTGCTTGAGCTCACGTCGCCAGTTAGGGCATGTTGAGTTGGGGACGACGATCAAGAAAGGCCAGCAGTTTGGTTTGTCGTGAACAAGTGCCGTAATGAACGCCACGATCTGGACTGTCTTGCCAAGCCCCATCTCATCTGCGAGGATTACGTTCTGTTGCTGATGGAAATTGTAGAGGAGCCAATTTACACCTTCCATTTGATATTCCATCAGTTTACCACGTTTCAGGCTGGAAGGTTGCTGCTTGAGTTCGCACTCCTTTGAAAAGTCAAGGCTTCGGTATTGACTAATGCGTTCTTTCATCTTGTAATCGGGGATGGTCTGGAAGTATTTGCCGTTGATGTATTCCTCGTAGGCAGCATGGAACGCCTTCCACGGCTCCTCACCCCAGGGACCATCGCGAGGCGGGGGTTCGTCCCAGACGACCTCATCATAGCCAAGGCCTTGGAACTTGACGAGGGCGGAAGTGACGTCGCCAATACGCTCCACGTCTTCATCTCGGGATTGCTCCTTAAACCTCCGCCGATACGCGACTTCGAACAAAACATCGGCCAATAACCACTCTTCTTGAATAGCGAGCTTCTCATCCATCTTTGGCAGCTGGTTCTCTTCTCTCTTGTAGAATGAAATGCGCATCGCCGAGTGAGCCACACCGAAGACCCAAGCACCAGGCATCCAATTATCGTGGAAGTGCGATCTTCCTTCCCAATTGACTAAATACTCAATGGAGTCTTCGACGAAGTCAAGGCAGGTCTGGCCATGCTGGTAATTGTCCTGATTGACAGGCCTCCAGGCGACTAGGGCGCGAATCTTATGACCGGCGTTCACACAGTCCTTGCACTTCCAATCGGCCCCCATGTATTCTTCGAGTCGGTCTCGTTTGGTATCATCAGTGATGACCGGTGTTTTTCCAAGGGGCGGAAGATGATCGAAATGATAAGCACGACTGCAAGTCGAGCAGCGGAAGAGGATGTTGTCGGCATTGTTAACCAGCACAGGGTCGACATTGGTGATAGGGTCTTCGCCGCCATTTTCTAGCCTGAGCTTCTCCTCCTGCTTGGGAGTCTTCTTGGGCGAAAACTCGGCGCAAGATGAACCATCGTCTTTGCAGACCTGACACCTAGCATATCTAGGTGCGCGTGCATCCTTCTTCCGGTAATGGTCGATGCAGTATTTGCATTGGAGGACAAACTCGTCTGCAGCAACTTTGGTGACTCTGTGGTCCCGTTGAGCTCTAATACCGATACAACCCCTGTGATACGAGTTCGAGCAACCCTGACAGTAGATTAGAGGATCTTTGCCGCTGTTCGCATGATTTCCACATGTATCACAGGTGGAAGAATGGAATTTGCGAAACTCCGAATCCGAAGGGAGTTGCGGGAAGGTCTCCTTGATGGAAGCAACTTTCGGGGCATTCGTAGCTTTCTCGTCGATGACTTCGTAGTCGTCATCGAGCTCCGGATCACGCATGCTCCTCGAAGCCTTATTTGATCTTCCAGAGCGCCGGGCAGGCTCAAATTCAATCGATGATTCGCGATCATTCTTTCTTGATGTGAAAGACAGCGCCGGCTTCCTCCTTTTCCGGGCGGAGGATTTCAGATGGGGTTTCACATCAGATACGACAGGCTTAAATAGGCCGTCATCGTCATCGTCATCGTCATCCTGACGAGGCCGCGAGAGCTCGTCAGCGGAGGAGTCATCGGCTTTATACCGTTGAGTCGGCTGAGTACGAGATCTAGTCTGGCGAGTGGTGTTGAGAGAAGATCTAAGCTTTCGGCCCCGGGAGCTCCGGGAACGGTCATCGTCATCATCCTCGTCTAGACCACCAAATGACTTCATGCTGGCCGACGCTTGGAGGTCCGCCGATGCCTGACGGGAGGCAGTGCGTTGGCTACGGCGCACACCAAGGGATGAAGTCTTTCGGCGGGGGATTGAGTCGTCTGATTCATACTCCTCGCTGTAGGCATCCTCAGGCAGAGAACGCTTCTTGGAAGGTCTACCCATGTCAGGCCTTTTCGAAGAGAATCTGGGGTCCTCCCAGAAGAATTGGACCTGTTGGGGCCCTCTCTCTTGCTCGAGCAAGTCGTCGTAGGCAACCTAAGAAGACAAGTCAGTAGTTGAATTGAAGTTTCGGCATAATTTTCAACGTTCAATGCAGGGACTTGGTGTAGAACATCAACGGAAATCAAGAAAACGGTGTGCTTTAATCACTGAAGGATGAGAAGCCCGATACGTCTGCTCCCCCGTTAGGGCTCCATGTAAAAATGACTGAGGAGTGAGAATTTGTGATGGACATCATGAACACGGGCAGGTACCATCCATTAGTATCCGACACCAGCGCAGGAGAGCGTACCATTTTGTCCGATAGTCTCGAGCCGTGGCGAGAGGACTACCGTGAAGCTGGGAAAGGTAGATCTGAGAGATGAGGTTGGGAAATTTCTGGGGAGGGTAGGAAGAATCACGAGTGAAGCCTTGATATAAGAAAGGGTGGAAAGGAAGGTAAATGCGGTATGTGATGGTCAAGTCCTGAGGTAAATACGCGCGATGCGGATGATGGATACGTGATGGATGTGCATCACAAAGCGTGTTGCAAAGCGCGTTGCAAAGCGTGTTGCAAAGCGTGTGGGAGAGAGCGTGTGGGAGAGAGCGTGTGGGAGAGAGCATGTGGGAGAGGTGGTTGTGTAGGAAAGATACAAAGCCAACTGACAAGAGAATGGAAAGAGGAAGCAACAGTAAGCAAACACAAGTAAACTGTATACTGCAGCAACAGTAGTTGACAACTCGACGATGCAGTTGTATCGTCGACAACTTTGTGTTTGGTGTTGTGCTGACAATATATTTTTCTTTGGTCGTGTTAACCATATTTTGTTGTTTTGTCGACGATGGGAAATTTCATAAGCAACACCAGGAGAGATATGCAAGTACATAGGTACATAGGAAAACTAAGGCATCAACTTTGATGCAAGATCAACAGCACCGGGTAGATCCAGTTGGAAACAGAAAATATCTGGCAAAGGAGCATTCCAAAGACTCACCTGCTCTATGCGCCCATCAGAATACTCAACACTGTACCAAGCCTGACCCCCTATATGAACCTCGTCAAGCACTTTGTCAACAACAAAGCTCGGAGGCAGTATCTCATAAGCATCTGGGTCTGCTGGTGGCGTTAAAACGACCTCGATGGGATATAGCCGAGACTCCGGACTCGTTGGAGGACGTGATGAAGACTCGGTAGTCATCTGAAGTTCAACGCTTTCCAGCTGCTTCACGTCTCCATTCACGTCACCGGGAGCCTCCTTGAGATTCTCAATGTTCTCCTCCTTGTGTTGGCCATTGGGCCTTTCACCGGATGCCGCCTCAAAGTCTGCAAATGCGCTGGGGTCGAACGGGTCGAACACATGATCGGACACCCCCATCGGTGCCTCCATTACCATGGACGCTTCCGTCATGTCGATTTCCTTGCCGAGATTAACATTAGCCTCCAAACTATCCGTGCCATTCATTATGGCTGACATTTTCCTTCCCCCCTCTTGTATAACACACAAAATGTATATATCAAATCATAGCTCGTCTAGCGAGAAAGGAATATAGATGTAGGTATTGGGTAGAGGGGTATCTAGTGTCGCAGTCAGTGTCGGGAACGAATTCTGTGGATAAAGCATGGATAACTCACTTAGAATTGGTCGCGTGCCATCAGGGAACGCAGTGCAGGTTGTCCGGAAGAAAATGCGCAGTAATGTGATAGGAAATGGTTACTGCAGTTTATGATCTCTTCATGAACTGGACGGTTCTAGTAGATACACGCGTTGGATTTTTGGCGCTCACGCGTTGCACCACTTTAAACCTTCAGTACGTACCTAACGTTAA
Source organism: Monosporascus sp. MG133 (assembly GCA_004155925.1). Taxonomy (NCBI): domain Eukaryota; kingdom Fungi; phylum Ascomycota; class Sordariomycetes; order Xylariales; genus Monosporascus; species Monosporascus sp. MG133. The sequence continues at coordinate 38,400 of QJNX01000066.1, read as the reverse complement.
GGAGGTACGGTACTTTTATTTCATAACATACGCTAAGATAAGCGATAAAATCCGATAAGATAAGTTGTCTAATGCGGGCCTGAGCCATGCCACTTCAGGCCGGAGTCTGACCCCGTCCCTTTTAAGAACCACCGTGACCTGATCCGATTTTGACTCAATCCCGAATCCGGTACAGCTACTTTTTTGTACGCGCTTAATTACGGCATCCGCGATTCGAAAGCCGAAAAAAAGTGGAAATCTCCTTTTTAAAAACTAAACCCGGATTCGACCCCCGGTTTATACCAGTTTTTATTCGCATATTAAGACGATCTTTATTTTCGCATTACTTAGTCCAAAAATTTTTTTGGGTAGAGAGGTTATTAATACGTTCGGTAACCCGACCTTTATAACCTTCCGCGAACTTTGGCCTGAGATTGCCGGCTAGTTCGGCCTAGTAAACGTCGGCCATTCCGAAATTAAGTCCTCGCTCGGCCCGAGCGATTACATCTCCAAGCACAAACATCTCTTCGAGGAAAATGCACGCCTAAAGGGCGTCACGGCAGGAGTTGGTGCTGACAGCAAGGAACCTAACACCATAGGATACTGGCTAAGTTTCGACACACAAACTCAGCGCCGAGAAGCTCCGATATACCGGTTTCACCGAAAAGCAGTCCCCCGGCCGATTCGTGGATAGAACCATTCGGGATGCTCAGGCTTGCCGGTATCATATGCAAGTGAGACAGGGTGCCGAACCACCGAGAAGGTATAGCCGGTAGGGCATACACCATAGGACTATATTTCAAAATGGAAGAATGCCGCGTTCAAGAATGCTGGGTCCAACTTACGGGAAGACGTCCGTTAGAAGGGTTCCTACCAGATTAACTTAGGTTGTACTTCGCATCGCACACTAAGATAAGCGATAAGATCCGATAATGGGCTTATCACTTATCAATCAGAACTTCCCAAGGGCCTTTACTGTATGTAACAGGGCCTTGTGTGCGGAATGATAAGGGGAGTCGCTGAGTCGGCCTAACGAGTCTTGGCGCTCAGGGTCTTACAGACACAATTAGCATAACGTTCGAACTTTTGGAATCGATAAAAGGGAGAAGTTTTCAGCGTGTGACAGGAATATTGGTTCGCAACTACATCATCTCCTTGGTTTTCCACCTCAACTAACCAGGATTTTCTTTAGCCAAAGTGCTTTCTCGGAGGTCATGAGACTGTTCAATGCGACATGTTTACTATGTAGACATACTCGGTTATCCAGACACACGCCTCCAAACACATCCCGCCTCGCTCGTGTAGCCACTCGAGCTTCTTCATTATCAGCCATCCATCGTGGGCTCCGGGAATCCGAGAAAGCAAGGCCCCAGGGTTTCAGCCGGGACTCCCTGGAGAAGTCTACATCCTATAAACCCAGGCCCTTAACTTCTCGACAGCGACGCGATCCCGACTGGGAACCGCCGACCTTCAAGATCAAGAAGGGCAAGAAAGACATCACGGACAAGGGTCCTCAGCCGAAGTCGAGAAAAGCCCGATTCCACGACCCCACCGAACCTTTCGGGAAAAAGAGTCTGGTGTACCAAATCAAAAATGGCCCGGCGAGAGAGAAACTGGCTAGGCTTGCCGCGGAGAAATCGCGGTCAAACACGAAAGGAGTAATATCGAAAGATGCTTTCGACAGATCATTTGAGGAGAGCGATGGGCTGGCGGGACGCTCCAAGAAGCAGCCCTCTGGCTCTGATCGCTCCAAGAACAAGCCGCGGGCAAAAGATGATGGCAGATCCGCCAAGGGCGAGCGCCAATTGAGGCAATATGGTGATGGCCGGCAAGATCGCTTCAACGACAAGCGGCGGCCAAGTGATGGGGACGAATATGCTAAGGGCGGGCGCCAATTGGTGCCAGATCGTGACGGTGGGCAAGATCGCAGCCAGACTGCTGGCACGGGACGCCAGTGGACGCAAGGTAGCGTGGGTTGGCAAGGCCGCAGCGGCACTGCCGGCACAGGACGTTCGCGACAGGAAGATGCGCCAGAAAGGCTGACGGGGAGATGGCGAGAAGCGAACAGGAGCGATGACCGCCATACGTCACCTAGAGAGTTGGCAAAAGACGACAGTACCATTCGAATTCACCACACCACTGCCGCATCCCAGTTCCTCTACGGCCGTTCTGTAGTCGAAGCCGCTCTGAAGAACTCACGGAGACGACTCTACCGTCTCTACGTATACAATGGAGAGGACAGACAGAACCTCTCCCTGGATGCCGGTCTTGAGAAGCTGGCAGGTAGGAAAGGCGTCGAAATCACCAAAGTGGGCAGAGATGGTCTACGCATGATGGACAAAATGAGTGGCGGCCGACCGCATAACGGCTGCGTACTTGAAGCATCTCCCTTACCACAACTGCCGCTCAAGGCCCTAGGTCCATTATCCGAGGACGCTACCAAGCCAGGATTCAGTATTGAACTTGCTCACCAATCCACTGAGGAGGCAGAAGTCAACGGGACGTCAGACTTCATCGACTACCAACTCCCTCGGGAACGCAAGCCGTTCATCTTGTTGCTGGACGGAATCCTAGACCCGGGCAATCTGGGCGCTATCTTACGATCGGCCGCATTCCTAGGCGTCAATGCTGTCGCGATCACAAAACACAGCTCAGCAACTCTAACACCGGTGGCATTGAAGGCCTCGGCGGGTGCGTCGGAAGTCATGACACTCCTCTCGGTGAGCTCGACGGTCGACTTCCTCACCCGTTCCAAGGAGTCAGGGTGGATTGTCTACGCTGCGGTCCCCTCGACGTCGTCTCGGTCCAGGGGGAATTCGCATCTCACTCTCGACCGCGTGGAATCATACGACCCGTTGGCGACGCGCCCGACCGTCTTAGTAGTCGGCAGCGAGGGAGAAGGCCTCACCAAACAGGTCAGACGTGAAGCTGACTTCGAGGTGTCGATCCCCAGCTCGTCCGGGCTCGTGAGCGTCGTCGACAGTTTGAACGTGAGTGTCGCGACCGGCATCCTGTGCTCTGCTTTCTTGAAGAAGCAGTGGGCCGGGCTGGAGATCGAGGAGTCGGCACCTAAGGAGGAGGAGGACGACTCTGCACTCTGGTAATCCAGCCGTATTCAAAGATATCCGTGTTCAATCTGTATATTATGTACGAGTAACCCCTGGTACCAAATGAGTCTGCGTTGTATCCTTCCTATCACGCATCATACCAAAATCTCTGTATGATGAGCTGCGTCGGTACTCTGCTCTGCCAAAGACGCCGCGCGCATTGGATCTCCAATAAATCCCCCCCGCCCATCCTTGGTCCCATGCATGCAGTATATTTCCGATCTTGGCAATCACCACATCTAGAAGCTTGCCTTATTGCAGTGCAACACCGCCTTGATTATAATGAAAGATAACCGTACTCGAGTCGTTCATCCATCCATTCAAAACCCGGTACACGGAATATGCATGTACTTGCCCTGTCAGTCCTAAATACGGAAATGGCCATGGCAACGGTGAAGCCCAATCATGACCCTGGTTGGCACTGATCAGCTCCCCTGCGGTGGATTTGTCCAAGCTCTCTTTGGTATTCTGGGGCAATGGTACAACTCAACGACCAACCAAACAATCGATTCCAGCCACCGATATCTGACGTCTTATTGCCCATGTTGCGCGAGCCTCGTCCCGTCTCCGACTTTTCCAATTGTGCCGTCCTGAATCCGCATGAAACAATCCTCTGAAGTAGTATTTATGGGCTTTGTCTGGGACAATGGTCAGATGTGAATCCGTATCAGCAAATAAGGCAATATAGATTAGATATCACGGCTTTTGCATCACCACCATCATCCTCACCGATCGGCAATACTCCAACACGAACCCCGGATCGTCCAAGCCGACGGACCTCGCCAGCACGACGAAGAAAAAAAAAAAGTCGAACTTACTGATTTCTACTTATAAGCTCGCGCCGTCTGGCACAACGACCATGCAGCTCCCTGCGACTCTTCTGGGCCTCCCGCCGTCCCTCCTGCTGCTGGTCGCAGCCCAGGTCCAGGCCCGGGAGCTGCCCACAGCCATAAAGAAGATGTCGCTCGACGCGGGCGAGAAGTTGTTTCCGGAACACTACGCCTTCGCACCACTCCTCCCGCTAGGCGCGCGCTCGCCTCTCGCCCCACAGTTCGCTGCCTCCGAGGACGACGGACTCCTGCCACCATCCGTCTACAACACTACCGCCGCCACCACAGCGCTCCCCTTCCGGGCGCCGTTCGCTGTGCACTACGACTACTACCACCACCCGCGACAACGGCGGCACAGCGGTGTCGGAGTTGGTCTCTACGAGAAGGCGGGCGACGTCCTGGCCCGGCTCCGGGGCCGCCAGTTCGCGTGCCCGCGCGACACCGCCCCCTGCGACAACATCGGACAGCCGAACTACTGCTGCGAGGAGGGCGCGGTATGCTTCGAGGTCTCGGACGCCCCCGCCGCGGGTAACGTGGGGTGCTGCCTCGAGGGCCGGGACTGCGACGGCGGCGTCGGGGACTGCGGGGGCGGCAGCACAGCGTGTCCCGCGGAGGTCGGGGGAGGGTGCTGCATCGCGGGCTTCGTGTGCGCCGAGGTCGGGTGTGAGTTGTTCCCGTTTACTTTTACTTTTTTTTCCCCGGAGCTGAGGCGAGCTGTGAGCCTGGATGTGCGACTTGTATGCTAAACGCGTGACAATAACAGGCGTCGCGAGTTCCGTCTCCGTGATAACGCAGACGACGACCACGCCCTCGCCCACCACCGAGGCCGAGACCCCTTACCCCACCACCACCACCACGACAACCAACACCGGCGGCGGCGCCCTCCCGCCCGTCCGACCCACCAGCAGCGCCAGCGTCCCCTCGTCCTCCCCCTCAGACCCAGACACAACCACTCCGCCGCCAACCACCACCCCAACCCCGTCCTCGTCCTCGCCTTCGTCCGACTACTGCCCGACGGGCTTCTACGCATGCGTAGCAAGCGCCGGCGGCGGGTGCTGCCGCACGGGTCGCGACTGCGCCACGACGTCGTGCCCCCCGCCGCCAACCATGACGACAATAACAAACGACGACGGCGCGACGGTCGCGGTGCCCGGCGGCACGGACGCGCCTCCTACGGCCGACGGCGCCTCCGAGGATCAGGGGCAGTGTGCCGGCGGCTGGTTTCTGTGCCCCGAGGACGAGGGCGGGCCCGTGCCCGGCTGCTGCCCCGAGGGATACGGCTGCGGCACCGCGAGCTGCACGCTCGCGCAGCCCAGCGCCACCGACACCGTGCAGAAGCAGAGGCCGGGCTCGGCCGGCGCCCGGTGGGGTGCCCCTACGGTCTGGGGCGTGCTGGCGGCTGCTGGAGCGGGGTCTTGGGTGGTGTTGTTTTGAGCGGAGCGAGGGGGGGGGTTCTGTTTTGGAGTCTAAGGAGGGCTGAGCATGGTGACGAAAGTCGGTCAGTGAGGGGAGTCCAAGTGATCGAGCGAGCATGTCGGGCGTGTCTGCATTTTTAACTCTGAGCTCCCCGGCGCCACTGCCGCCATACCGGCACCTAATTGCATAATGTTTGAAAGTCTCAGATTGGTCAGATCTCACATGCATTGAGCGGAGTTCGCGGGTACCTTTATGTTTTAATCATCTCCCGCATGTTGAATCCGATAGCGTGCATGAGATCACTGATCCATCATATCACGATCTTGGCCCACGAGCCAAGTGTGAAGGTTATTTCCCTTTGGTGGTAGGATCGACGCCATTATCGGCTGTGTCTTAATCCGCACTGATTGTGTCAGTTGTAGGCAAGTGCTCGATGTCTCGTGATATTATATGCTAGACTGGAACCTATTCTGGGGGACGTGTCGGTACGACGGCACTGCTTGTGAGACTCGAATGCTTCTTCCTCATATGACAAGAGACCCCTTTTTTGAGAAGCCAAGGATCGTTTTCTGATGGCAAAGAACGGACCACTGAGGCGGGTGCGTCGAATAACAATGTTTCGGAGATGTCTCCTTGGCGCCACTCGTTAAATGCCTATGTAGTCCCAACTGAAAACGCCTCGACTTTTCCTCTGATTCATTCGTAACACCAGAGCGCCGCTGTCAGCCGCCCCGGTACATACCAAAAACCACCAAAAAAGAAACAAAATCGACGAGGGCCCTGCGTCTTTGGGAAGATCTATCCAATGCCTGACTGCGGAATCCGCCTACAAACCACTTTGGGGGGTTGAAACGCACTTCGTCGAGCATGACATGTAAGACCAGAAAAAGGCCATTTCCAAGGCCTCCATATGAGCCCCCATATGTGAATACCGGGGAATGCCTCGCTTGAACCTCCTCAACCTCGTATACATACATACTCAGGGTCAGCAGCAGCGAGACCAAGTAAGCCCCCTCTCTCTCCAACGAATACGAACGTCGAACCCCCCGCGAATATCTATAACTGCGCCTTCATGCTCCCGGTGCCGCCGCGATGTCCCGGGCATCGTGCTGCCGCTCCGGGATGGGCACGATAGCCCTCTGGGCCCGGGCCAAGGTGGTGAAGCGGGGCTCGTCCGCCGGCACTGCAACATGTGAGGTCAGTAATCGTCCTTTCTAGTGAATCAGGCGAGTGACCGGAAATTATAATGCATGGGGAGCGGGGCTTTATCGACCGCCAAAAAGTCTCCATCTAGGATATCCTTGCTCTTGAAAGTAGAAGGCAAGACAAGCGGGGAGAAGGAATGACTCCTGAAATTCGCTTACTATCGGCCGGCAGGACGGTGGGCGAAATGCTGCTCAGGGCGTCGGGCTCCGCCTCCTTGGTCTGCACCGCGGCGGCTACGGTGAACGGGGTGAACGGCGGCAGGCGGCCCCCGGCCGTGAACGTGTATCCCCCGATGGTGATGGTGGGGTGATGCGAGGCGTCGACCGTGTAGGCCGTGCCCTCTAGGGTGAAGACTTTCGTGCCGTGGGGATCCCCCCATGGGTCATGCGACGAGGGGTACGACGACCAGTACGACAAATACGACGAATATGACGCGTATTCCGGTGGCAGCTGGGCCGCAGCAGTTGCCGCGATGGATAGGATTAAGAGTATGGGCTTCATGGTGGCTATAATCTGGTGGTTGGGGTGGAAGCTTGGTGAAAGGTCAGAAAACAAGTTGAGGTTTTTTCAAGGGGAGAGCCGCACGATATATAACCCACAGCGCTATCGAGCGCTCTATGATCACTGGGCGGTCAAACTCCGCGGCTTTCGCGACAGAGTGGCAACTTGTGCGCATGTAAACTAAAGAAAGAAGGGACCCCCCAACATGTCGCTTGTATTTCTAACTTCACCACGAAAAAGGGCCTCGCCGATTCTAGCCTATGCGTGCCTACTTTGGCGGGTTCTAGGCTTCCAAACGGGCACCTAAGCACGCGAGGGGTGAGCTACGTGAACCCCTGAGACCTTGAGATAAAATTTCTGCATAGAACAATCATTCCATGTATAGGTTAGGGGCCGCCCGAAGCAGCCATTGTAATAACTTTGCGTCCTGCCAGCCATGGGGGGCTTTAGTATACAAGGTTGCAACGTACGACCGCGGGCTTGCCGAATACTTGTGCCCTCTCGAGGGTTTGTCATGCAAAGCCATGCCGGCTCAATCATCAGAAAAACGTATTCGTCGCTTGGTCAGTCGGGGTACCCACGTAACACACATCGCAGCAGAACCCGTAGGCACGACGACTTCAGCGCTGTATGCGGGTGGGTGGCGTAGGTAAAAACAAGGTTTACATAAACATAGTATGGCGAGGGCCTGCAGAATCCCACCGTATACTGGTGTTTCCCAACGAAACGCAGCAGAACACAGGAAGGGGCCTATTTAAGGTCCCTTGAGGCGTCGAAAGGTTTAATCTAAAACTTCCTTTCCTAGTAATGCGTGGAGGCGACTATGGCATTGAAGAATACAAAGTCGGACTGAAAACTCATGTTGAACACCGCGAAATTGCATCGGTTGGTGAGAGTTGTGATTTGGACAGCCTACACCTTAATGCTCTGGTTGGGTCAAGGCGAATTAACAGTAAAAGGTCCAGGGTCTTCAGAATCTGAAACAGTTACAGGAGCCGACACGCATTGGTCAGAGTCATTGTTGCTCCTTGTGACTAAATAGCTACAAGATTGTATACACAACTTGACCATACCGTCTCCTAGGGCAATCTAAGTCTCGGGGACCCGAGCTTTTGCTGTCTGAATCAAGCAGCGATGTGCCGGTCTCAAGTACAGCTAAATTCAAAATTTCCAACCTCAGGGGTGATGGCCGAGGGACTCAGGCGTGCTTCCTCTTTTCAATCATGTTTATAGTGAACAGCTCCTCTAAGCCATCGACCTCTCCCAATCTCCGCAAGTACACCATGGTATGAGGTATTCCCTCCTGCATCTCCCTGTCGATATAAAACCTACAAGCGAAGAGAATCGCCGAGCCGACTGTCAAGTCCGCAAGGCTCGGGCCGCTCTGTTCATCGACAAGCCACGTCCTGCCCTTCAAACTCTCCTCGAGATGCGCCAGATGTCTCTCCAAAGCCACGGCAGCCGCCTCCTCCTTTGCGGATTCATAGGACGCCGTCCCAAGGCGCCACTGGATGAGGTCGATTAACACGGGCCCCAGCTCCAGCTCGTTCCAGTATATCCACTCGTGAATCCTACCCTGCTCTTCCGGGCTAGAGCCGAGCAGCTGCGCGGCCCTCGGCCCGGAGGCGCTGACGTAGTGCGCGATGGCGCCCGACTCGGCCAGCCGGAAGCCGCGCGACGCCGACTCGAACGCCGGCGCCTTGCCCCGCGGGAACTTGGCCCGGTATTCGGGCGTCTTCGTCGTTACGCCGTACTCGAAGGGCGGGAGTTCCAGTTTCAGTCCGTTGAGCTTCGCCGCGGCCAGGATCTGAGGTAAAGGTCAGTAAAGGGTAACTGCTGTTAAGGGAACGTCGGGCACGGCTTGCCTTGCGGGCGAGAGGGTGCATGGGTTGGTGCATTACGTATAATGTACCGAACGGTTGCTCCATTGTTGCGAGATGTCAGTGGCGCTGATTGGTTCGGGTACTCCGCAGAATAGGGGCGTTCTATCGATCTCTGTCCTCATGTTGTTATGCTTCGGTTTTATACTACGTGGAGCGTCGCCGTGTACACCTTTGGTCAGTGAGCGAAGGAATATGTGGATACTTCTGACCGAATGACTCCTACGGTAGAATAGCCACTGATGTCGAAATGGACTGTCTGACCACCATTACCTTGCCCCTTGTACTTTCTATGTCCAAGCTCAATCCGTACGGCACATGGAAGCTTCGAATTATCATGTTTATACTTGATACAGAGAGGCTGATCTACGTTTCTCTACTGCGAACTGATAGGCCTCCGCTGTTCATACTACTGTGCATCATGCCGATTTGTATTCGCGGTTCTAAGACACGTCCGTTGCCAATACGGCCGGTGTTGTAATCATCATTGAATCGATCAATTTAGTAACGAACTGGCCATGACTAGATAAGTTCGGGTGGTGATAGGAGCATCAAGTTTGACTGGAAAGAAGGTTCGCTGTAATTCACAGGTATTACCATGATAATAGTGTTAAGAGCACCGAATGAACTTCTCGAACGCAATATATCAGTAACAGTAACATTGCGGGTCTAGGCCAGTGCCACGATGTTCATATGGAGGAGATTGACTAGGACAGTCTGTATAAACAGGTCACCGAAATCGTCCACATGATAGCCGTATATTTCCACGCGTCAAAAAAATAAAACAAAGTGCTGATTCGCTTCACACGGGAGTGTTCTACTTGAAACGGGGTTGAACAGCTGAGCCCCCTATGTGCGGTCGAATTTACCGTATTCCCGCACCTGATAGTATGTTCTTCGTGGAAAAAGGGGAAAGGGGGAGCGGCGCCTAGACATTCCTAGGGTTCATTGACGGCGGCATAAGGTTAAGACATGCCTAGGGAAGACGTCTCCCTCCGCATCGAATATTGATAACCGTCTATCCAATCCTCCTAAGGAGCTTTAGATGGCTACCCAGCTCATCACGTGTAACAACACCATCGTGTGCAATATCCACTGATACCTAAACGTCTGTACTTTTGAGAAATAAGAAGACCAGAGCTAGCAGAGGTCAGTAATTCAGCCTCACAACTCGCGTAGGCGTCCGCCTTTCAATAATAGTCCTCATCCGAGGCCGATAATTTCACAACTCATCCCCCTTATCATCACATCCCCAGCACCATCCTGCTAAGCGGGCCTTTCTTGAGCATGATGCTCATGATCTCGACAGCGCATCGGCGGCAGCGATCGTAGTGTGCTCCACGTTCGTATCATAAGCGGGCTAGCGACGTATCGCCCGTTAGCAGTCGTCGACAATCAAACGTCAATCACACCAGTCACGAATCAAGAATATTCCTCTCATCCAACACAACACCGATACAACAACGACGGCTCCAGCAAATGGACAGACGGGTCTTGAAGCCGCAGTACCTGTCGTGCTCGAGGTCACTGGGTCCGCTGAGCGTCGTACGGATGCCAGCGTGTACGGTGCTGTCGTTGGCGAGCAGGCCCTCGCGCGCCGCGTGGTAGAAGTACGTCGCGTGGTTGATGCTGGTGGCCTCCGAGGGCGAGCCGCCGAAGGCCTTGGGTCGCCCTGTGCGACGCGCGATAGGGGGAAGTGGTGAGTCTTGCGTGTCTGCGTACTGAGGGGGCCGTGGTTGGGTGTCTATGTATACGGAGGAAAGATGGGGGGTGTTTAGAAGATGACGGCGGCGGTGGACTTGACTAACTTCGGAGTTTGAGTCTTACTTACAGGTATCGAGATGACTGTCGAAGCGGATAACTGAGACAGGGCCGTAGGCGCGGCTTATGAAGCGGAGCACCGGGAGGGTAATCGTGTAGTCGCCTCCCAGGGAGATGACGCGAGGCAGCGTCCTCCCCTTGCTTCGACGGGCCGGGGCTTCTAGGCGTCAGTTGTCCCGGGACATGATAGGATGCTGTAATGGCCCTCTCTTCAATCTGATACAGGGCCAAGACGTTGTCGCATCTGCTATCGCTAAGCTCTATCTTAACCGGCAACTGAAGCGTCTACACATGGGGTTCCTCAAGCTGTCACGGTGATATCCCGGCAGTTTATGACCTTTGGCCAGTTATCAAGGGATTCGTGTCCAGAGGGCCGTTATATCCACCACTGTTGTGCTTCGTTACACAGGGAGCTGATGGGGAGGTGTCACTAGAGATTGAGGCGTCGCGAGTCCTGACGGATGTCTCAGGGCCCAAACCGGACGCCTGGTCTATATGAAGTCCCGGTATCGAAAGGGGCACCTCGGTCCACGTTGGTCGAGAGAGTGACGTGGCTATACACATTCAGGAACCAATGAAGGCCAGGTCGTAGTTCACATTGTCATAGCCTAGACATGGTTGGTAGGGCAAACGCCCGAAGGTCGATATGCCCGAGAATACCGAATCTGCCTCTAAGACAATCGTCGGGCCCCGGTCATGATACCAATCGAGTCGACAGAGAACACACCTGCGTTCTTCCCTCGCCAGGGAGGCTATTGTACCATAATGATCCGTGGTGCCCCGAAATAATCTCCTGATCTGTATGCCTATTGTGAGCAGTACTAGCGGCTACAAAGCAGGCAATGAAAAGCTTCAGCAGCATTCTCGCAGACCCGGAAATCACATATACGTTTGTAGACTGGACGGACAAGAGGGAGCTCCCGTGCCACAAGTTGGCCATCACTACCCCTTTATGATCCAAAGCCGACCGTAGACCACTGGCTTACCTCCACGGGATCCGTACAGCGACGCCATCGATTCTGCAGGCTTCGACAGGTCCCATCCCAACCACAAGCTTATCAAGGCCGGCGTGGTCCAGTAGGAAAGGACACCACGTCGCGGAAACCATCTCGACTGGACATTGATAGTCGATGTGCATAATGAGCATGGCGTGGAGCTTGATTATCGTTAGACAAATGGGCAGAGCAAGTCTGCTGCAATGTACTGATGACGAGGGATGCATGCGAGGGTACCGGATAAAGCTTTAACTGTGCTTGTTGGTAGTTGACTTCTGATCGACGAATCTATTTACAAACACCTTCATGTTGGATAAACCCTCGGCCGCCGGGCTGAATCTATTGACAGCCCTGGGTATCTTGACAGGGTTCATGCCTTGCTTACGAGCTGCGAGGTTATTGAAGCACACTTTATGGTGGTTAGTAAACTGCGAGGGCATCTTTAAGTGATAAGAGTGCTTCACGATGCTGCGGAGAAAGGCGAGGGAGCTCGTGTGGAGAATTAGGAGCTGGTTCCCAAGAGCTCCTCTTTACTACCTGGATATTATGGTTCGTGGTCTTTTTAGTTCCGTCTCTATTGTCGTACATGTACTCGTAGGCCTTGATGTTCTAGAAGACCGCTAGAAGTTGGTGCAACCCATCAAGGCTGCGTGACGTCTTACGTAAATTACATCTAACTGATGTTACCAAAAACACTTATTCACATCATCTTCATCCTTTCATCCAAGTCTGGATGATATACTGGCCTGTTTGAGTCCGGAAATCATGCCGATACCGGTTGCCCGGATGTGGGAGATAACTACCGGGTATCGATGGGAGGGGTCACACCTCTCCCAAGAACACACTGATGAAACGAAATACATCGGTACCTAAGCTAGTAATACAAACATTGAAACACAGGTAGAAGCAAATTGCGCCGTGACAGCCAAGGTAACGTTCCACGTATAGCACGGAGAGTACTGCATACTTACTGTACTTTTCATTCTGCACGAGGGCTTTTAGAGAGTGGGACACACGGAAGCCCCGCTCCTATTATATGGTTCACACATACCTAGATTGGTAGCTGGGAGAGCCAGGCATTGGCTGCCTATGCCCATGGTTGACTTCCGTCATCGTCTCCTCATTCGACGAAGGAATCGTTCCTCGTAAATGTATCCGCCTGTTTCGGATGTCTTGCAGTATACGTGATGTGTCAGTTTCGTCTCGTTGACATCTGAGAGGTCACAGCTACCCCCATCTCTCCGACGAGTGGGATGCCAGCATGCCAGCCACCAGCCGCGAGAAAATCGCCGTCAGGGCAAGTCGCACAACGGGCTGGCTTCCCCGAGATCCCCCGTCACGATTCGTCCCTCGAGGGTGCTGTAGGCTATCAGTAGCGCCCAGCAGCCTCGTGCAGATCTAGGAGCTTATTTGTCCTGCTGACCTTATATGGGTGGTTCTCCGCATATTCATGGGCCGGTTATGCTCGACTAACGGACCACTGAGAAGAAGCAGAGCACAGCAGCCTATGCGAGAAATACTAAAGGTACATAAATATGCAACAGGGTCGCCGATTGTTTTGTGACGGCTCAATCCAATATGGAAAGACCCATCTGCCGTGCAGCGTAGCGTATGCACTTCAAGCACTAAGGAATTGACTTTCCTGATCCGAACAGCGGGTTCTATGCGGCGAGCCAGGCTTTGCCAGAATAGCACACTCCGAGGCCGAGGTGGTCTTCGCACTGCAGATGCATGAAGAGATAGTACAACTTACAGGTGGCCGTATCATATTGTATGCCCGTCCAGATGAAGGGATACCTATATTTGGGTGCTTGATGCTCAGGAATGTTACCATAGGGGGCCGCATCCGTACAGATGATGATATGAGAGGCTTTAGACTAGTCGGTCATTAAAAGAAGAGTGGTCCCTGATGTGGGTAAAATGATTAAAGAAGGGGGCTGAAGAGGGTTAATTGGTCTCTAGGCTCTAGCTGCATCCGGCGGATTCTCGCAATGCTTCTATCCGCTTTTTATAGCAGCAAGCACTTTGATTGACTCCCATCGTGCGCCTAGCTGCCCTCTATACATACATGCTCCATACATCTAGTATGTACATCTATATACCTAGTACATACATACATATATATACATACCTATATATGTATGAAATGCGGTAGGTTATCTATGTATGTATGTATGTACCCAGATGGTTAGATCCAGGTTTAGCTAGCCTCCCTTCCCAGCCACTCGCCCACTTTATTACCCATTGCCATAGGACTGGGGTCCCCCGGAGGTTGATCCTCTCTGACGTCCTTTTGCAAGTATGTATCACAGTCTACCACCACCATCATCACCACCACCACCACCACCACTACTACCACCAACACACTACTTGAGCCTTGGAAACTCCCATGCATCGTAACCGCACCCAACAGATCCGGATGCCGCCACAGCAGTAGCCGCCCCCCCATCACTGGCCGGCCATAAGACTCACCTACCTAAAGTAATTTAGGTACTTCATATAGATCATCCAGAACTTATTATCTTCTCTTCAGAGACTAATCCTTCATTTTTATCACTGCGCAAACGTTTAACTCTACGTCGTAATACGCTTGCAAACAGGTCTTTACCTTCGAAGCCGGTGCCCATCCTTCCCATTCATTACATATTCTATTCATCTCTTTTCTCTTTCCCCTGCGAGGGAACAACTTCCGGTCTACTGCTCGAATGAGGGCTACGCATCTCGCGCCATGTGCGTCACACTTTTAAACAATCTGCCTTCGACCTCATATATGTCTTGTTAATTTCCGAATGCACCCTGGCGACTGCGTAGTTTTTCGTCCCAAGTGAGCAACTCGAGAAAACTCGCTTCAAGTTGATAGGATAGCCTGTGGTATAAGCAAAGCTTTTCGCTGATTCATCCTGACTGCGCCCCCAATCAAGACGACGCCATCCGTTCGCACCAATACGGGCCGTTTTATTTTCGCCGCCAATCTTCTAGAAAAGTCACTTCCGACAATGTGAATGGACACCAGCGCTAGCACGACCCTCTTTGGTGATTTGTGAAATACCCAAATTCGGGTTCGTCGCCAAATACAACGCGCATCGACCATGCTCTCTTCGGCCGAGACCATAGTACCGTCACGGGCTTCTGAGACGGCTATGACTACAACCCTCTATTTCGACCCGCTATATGATTATACCGCTTCCAGTACATCAGTTCCACGAGCCTTTAAGCAACATAAGACACTACCACATCCGAGGAAGAGGAGGGACGAATGGCCAGAGACGACAGTCACCCATCCGCGGCCGCGGAGTGTTGTTTCCCCTGTCGATACCGCCTCGTCTCTCAAGCATGGTTCTAGCTCGCCATCTTCGGGCTCATCGACGCCGAAGTATGAAAGACCAGGTATTACAGCTCCTGGCCCGGATTTCCCACCGACCCCTCCGGCGCACTCTCGAGCCTCGCCCGGTAACAATTCTGTTGTTCGCTCAAGCCCGACTCACGAAAGGAGCCCCGCGCGAACTCCGACCAACTCATCTTCCAGGACACCAGGCACTCCACCGAACCAGAGAAGCCCACCTACACCAGATGGAACTCCGCCCAAGGCCGAGCGCCGGTTAAAGGCCTTCCGGCCTGTACTCGCAGATCGTATACCCTCCAAGGGGACGACGGACTCTCGTAGCGGGTCCTTCAAAACAGCACCCGAAACCCACTCTTCGTCCGAGGAAGACGAACGATCGACCGTGAAGGGCCCACTGTATTCCGGGAGGCCGGAGTCCCAGAGCACGATTCGGCCCGTGAGTGATTCAAGGCAGAAGAGACCGCAAGACGTGGGGTTGGGGCTGGTACTTGACTCGGGCGATTATTTGGCGCCGAGAACAAAACAAGAATTCTTCAGTTTCGACGGAGAATGGACCTCTCCAAGTGAAGTGGAACAGGAGTGGGACAATAATCTTGATAGGAATGTGGTGGTTCGGAAGCGACGTGCCCGGACAGAGGCTGACGGGCGGAGGGAAGAAGTGATTGACGACTCTGTTGTATCGCCTACCAACGCAACTAAAGCCGTGCGATCTATGGCTTTAGAAGAGCGGGCGCATGCGCATCACTCGACCAAGGAATCTGTGGACAGGGCTAGACGCTGGGTAGCGCAGTCTAATCCGGAACCCTCGATAAACGTAGATGCACGTCGCTCCTCCGTCATGTCTTCCAATTCTGCGAGCTCTACTGTTGTAGAGGCTTTCCTTGTCGAGACACAACCGCGGAGACAAAAGACGCTCCGCCATGTGAAGAAGCAGACGCACCTGAGGGATTCAAGCTCCGAATTCTCGCCCTCGAGCCCCGCTGCTACCTCGCCTGGTCAACCCGAAATTACTAGGCGGCCAAGGGCCTCCGGAAGACTAATCAATGATCGAACAGAGAGCCAGATTTCTACTGGGACCGTCAGTTCTATTGCTAGCCACAAAGCTCGCCGCGAGGTGTGGAAGAATGGTGGAATACCCGTGGTCGTTATTCCTGATCGGAAAGCTTCGATGAAGCCAACACAGTCGCCATCTCTCAAATCGGCAAATAGTCAGCGGCCGAAAAGAAGCAGTAGCCTCGGCTCAGCTCCATTACCGAGTCAGTCCAAGACCAAGGGCGCAACTCCTTTGTTCGATCGTCCGTCCCGTAGGCCAAGGACCATGTCGGAATCTGAGGGATCATTTTGGGGCCACCAGCTGACCATGGACTATCCCCCAAGTGTCCCTATCCGGAGGTCGTCCCTCTCAGCACCTACCAGCCGAAACGGCTCCCGAGCCACCTCGCGTGCTGGGTCGTTAACTGCCGAAAGCTTGGAGGCGCACAATGCTCTGCAACAGGAACAACAAAGCCGAGAGCCGGAACCACCGCCGCAGGTTGTTGTGGAACGAGCACCCTCTGTCGAGTACATTAGTGATCTCCCGGACCAAAATCGACTTGAGCCGGTTGCATCCGTCGAGTTGCACAGAGATTTCCCCGACTTCAATAGGTCCCTCGTTGACCACAACGGGGATCCTTTTTTTGGCAAACGGTTGACCGCGCACAACACACCCTTTTCCCAGGCCTCCGTCGAGACGAACGGGACACACTCGGTGGCCGATATTTCAGAAGCAATGGCGGTGAACATCTATCCGCACCAGAACAAGTCTGTCTTGATGGTCCATCACTTGTCAAAGCACTCTGATTTTGCAAACACCCTACAGAGGAACAGTTTGGCTCAGACGGAAACGTCTGCGGAACCGGAGGGTACCCGAGACATACCCGAGATTACAGCCAACGGCCCAGACGGAGCTCCCGTAACACCTCCCCAGCCACAGATGACAATGGACGACGTTGATTCACCTCTACGCAACCCACGCGCACCTCCTGTGCCTCCTGCTATCAAGTTCATCCCTGCTACTCCATCAGGCCTCACTCCAGCTGCGGAGAGAGAAAAGATGCTCGGGAACTACTTCGAAATGCAGAAGCGACCGTCGCTCGTCCGCCGAGCTTTCAGCCTTCGTAAGAGCTCAGATGGCTCTACCCCTCGCGCTCCTAGCTTCCTCTCTCGAACGCTCTCGTATTCTAGAAACATCCGAAAGGACAGCACGGAAAACTCTGCTGTGGAGAAGAGCAAGGGCACAGCTGCCTCCCAGTACCCGTCGGAGGACGACACACCCCCCGACGACACGAAGCTGCACCCGTTCTGGCGTCCCGCTTCTCAAGTTGGCATGGACGATCGCGATGACTACATTTACGATGCCCCAGGCGAAGTCGATACATTCTATCGCTACCCAGCGATCGACGACCCGCCGGCCCCTCCCCGCCGCAGTCTGAGCTCGCGACTGAAGCGCACCTTCGCCATTCTACCCATACAGAGCGACGAGCATTACACGACGACAGAGCATCGCAGTCCCGAACGCCGAACCATCAGGCGCTCGCCAAGCGGCCACCTCCGCGTCATGCGGTCCCGCGGCAGCTATGGCAGCCTGCGGCTGAGCAGCTCGCGCTCTCGCGAGCAGGAGGACGGCCGGCCGTCCACGGCCCCCGACCGCCCGCAGGAGCGGCGCCTCCTCCTCGGGGGGGGCGTCGAGAAGAACCGGGTCGACAGCCAGGGCCGCCGCCTCTTCCCCAGCTGGCAGGACAAAGTGCAGCAGTACGGCCTCCAGAACCTGCAGCGGCGCCTCAGCGAGCACCGCCGCCAGAAGCGCACCCAGGAGCTGCGGGGGAAGATCAGCGGGCCCCGAGAGGTCCGCGACGGCGTCGGCGAGGTCATCAAGCGCAACAGCTACAAGGGGCCCTCGTACCAGGGCGGCGTCCCCGCGAGGGCGTCGGCGAACGGCACCTTCGAGAATGCGGTGCAGCATAACGGCCTTGTGCATTGAGTGGTGACTGTTTCTCGGTACAAATTTACAAGACGGTCATTAAGCGTGGAATATGGCTTTAGGATTCCCGTCCGCATAACTTCAGCTGCGCTGAAGATGAACACGCCGGTTGAGTCGGCGAGGCGGTAGATAAGGTGGAAGATCACGATAACAGGGCCGTTTGAGACGTAGAAGATGATAATGACAACGACTACGACGATGATGACGACACGTATGAGTATTTTGTATCTTGTTTTGTTTTCTGTTCCCATTCTACACCGGTGTTGAGCGGCCAGGAAACCACAGAAAGGAGGAAGGAGAGGCGTGTATGTACGGGGTCTGTGATCTTGACTAGACGTTATTGTATGGGCGGATGGGATGGCTGGCACGATTTGGCGTGCCAACGGGAATTGATACGGAACGACGAGGAAATTCTTTTGCATTTTTGGCGTATGAACTTACGTAGTTGCTTGCTATTGGGGGTGCTCACCTACCTCTATCGCCTACCTACCCAGCTATCGAATCCCCATGGAGATGTAGATTCACGATGCTATCAGGAGCCTACGCGTGATGTTAGCTACGTACTTACGTGCCTACCTAGGCATAGGAGCGCAAAAGACGATACAGCTGGCTTTATGCGTATGTAATATCGTTCGCTACCCGGCTATTTCTCCCCTCTGTCTATTACTAGTATGCGCTCAAATCCGCCGTCAGCCGGCCTGCCTGCTCAAAACTCCCGCCAGTAGGTAGGTAGATAGGCAGGCGCTCGTTTACCTTACCCATCCGTCGCAATGCGAGACCATGATACCTCGGGGCCTATATACGTAAATAAGCGAGTAAGTATCCGTTGAAGATATCACACGTACTACTAACCTCTCCCGGGCTCGCCCTGCCCTTCGAAGGGCCTGCTGTCTGTGCGGCAGTCGTTTGACGTAGTAGTCTCTGGTGTTCGAATAAGTGTAGTCTGCCGATGTAGACGGGATATGGTGGTGGGTTTTTTCCAATTTTTTTCTTCCTCTACTAACGTCTACCTAACAAAACGTCCCTTTACGGAAACGCCCATCTCAGGAGGGATACGACACCGTACTGCTTATTTCGCTTAGCCACTTGGTACTACTATCAGTCGGTAAAGCGTTATGTCAAACTTATCGTCATCTTTTCGGGCCCTGTGCTGTTTGGACTTCACCTTAAGGTGCCACCCGTAACCGGTTTACCTATACACTCCAGTTTCTACGCATCCTTCTCACTTTCTAAAGCCTGGATAAGTATCATTACGAAAACTTTTGCATTTTGTTCGACAACCTCTTGTCTTTTGCAGTTACAAGATCTACAACAATGGTATTATTGCGCCCTCAGAATAAAAGCCCAACAAACTAAAGTAACCCAACCGGAACGCCGGTAACCCCCTCTTTCCGTGGGCGCATGTTTTTAAGCGTAACCCCTGAACGCCCTGCCGGCGAGGACAGGTACTCGAAGCAATGTCTCGGACGGCGGCGGGAAGACTCGAAAGCGTGGAATTTTTCGGAGTAGACGGAGCCTGACTGAGTCCGGGCGAGGTTTCAGGCCTTGGGTGGTGGCAGATAGCATATGATAGCCAAACCAACCAATCAGCAGCAGCGCTTCGGAGGAGTAGCCCTCGCTGATGGCGCTCCCGCTTGACCGGCCTGATAGGCTCTAGATCCGGATCGCCACCTTCCGCGCCGCGCTTCCTCTTATCACCGCTGCCACCATTTTCACCTTCACCTCCACCACCATCTCCTTGTATATTTTGCTCCCGCCCCCTGTCCCTGTCCCTGGGCAGACTGTCCCCTGCCCTCGTCGTTACCACCACCACCGTGATTCTATCGTCCCTGGGCAGACTGTCCCCTGCCCTCGCCCTCCGCGCCACCATCGCGTCGATTCTATCGTCCAGGCGGAGGCGCGAAGCCACCAGCGGCACCAGGAGGCGACGGACCGGTGGGAAAGCCGGCAGGCGGCGCGCCCGGCATGCCGGGGAAAGAAGGGAACGGCGGCGCGCCCGGGGCGCCCGGCGGAGGGAAGGGCATGCCGCCCGGTGGCGGGAAGGGCAGACCGCCTGGCGGTGGTAGGCCGCCCGGTCCCGGTGGGAAGGGTGGCGGTGGGAGACCGCCTCTACCCGCTTGGCCCGGAGGTGCTGCATAGGGAAGAAAAGAACGCGTTAGCAGATGGATCACGTCGCGTCGCCGCTAAGGCTGTAGGGTGGGGGGCGGAGATCTAGGCACTTACGAGGCATCCCTGCGGGGAAACCGCCCGGCGGCGGCGGCGCGCCAGGCATGCCGGGGAAGGGCGGAGGGGGCATGCCGGCGGGGAAGCTGAAGGGAGGCGGCGGGGGGAAGGCGCCACCTGGACCGCCGGGGGGCCCGCCACCGACGCCGGCGCCGGGCGGTGGGAGGTGGTGCAGGTGAGGTGGCGGGCCGATGTTCTGGGGCTGGTTCTGGGGTAGCATGGGGTTGGCGTGGGCCTGACCCTCGGCGGCGTAGGAAGAGGTGATGCTGTCAATAACGGACTGGGCCTTCTCGTGTCCGATCTGCTGGTAGTAGTCGACGACGTTGCGCAGGTGGTTGCGACCGCTGTTGTGAGCCTTGCGCACGCTCATCGAGTCGTGCGTCAGGTACACGTCGCAGTAGTCGCAGAAGACTGGGAGATAGACATGTCAGTATTGCCACCATTCGAAGCAGGAATGGGCGCGTGAGATTGAAACTTACACTTCGGCATCTTGACTGCGTGCTTGCTGTCTTTCTCTATCGCTACTCGAATTGGATAAGGGGGAGTGTTTTAGAAAAGAGGACAGCGGAGTTTATGGCGGTCGATGTCGTCCTTGTACAGTAACAATATTTGCAGACAAGAAGATGAAATTCCCAGCTCGGAGCTTCTTACAAAGAAACTGGGGACGGGACGGGATGCGCCAAGATAAAGTACGTACCCATCAAAGTCTGAATGTTACTCTGTACATACATAAATGTATCTATCGGGGTCATCTGCACGGGCCACATGGGTTGAAGCTGTGACATGCAAGGCATCACATCTGATTGGCTAAACATTTTGCGAGCGAGAACACGTATCGAGAAGGCACGATTGATACTTGTAAAGCTGGCTTGGCCCTTCTCCCTTGCAAAGCCATACATTCGATACCCGTAGGTAGTACTGCAGACCTACGACATCCAATTCATCAGCAAAGCGAGATTGAGGTAGAACACGGACATTTAGCCTCTCCTTTTCCCGACGACCGCCGCCAGCCGAATATCCTCCTCACGATGGCTCTACCTCGAGCATTGCTGCAGTACATCTGCAGCATCGTGCTCCTGGTCACATCCATCAACGCCCTGAAATTCGATCTAGCAGCCGATGGGAGACAACGGTGTATACGGAACTTCGTCGGCAGGGATACGCTCGTCGTCGTCACGGCCGTCGTGAGCGGGAGCAAGGGCGACGGCCAGACCGTCAACATGCTCGTACGCAGTTCCTCCTGATCGCGACGCTGCTTGCTGTTGGAGTATCCTAGCTGATTGGCGAGCATACGTACAGATCCGTGATGCCGTCGGCAACGAGTACGGCCGTCCCAAGGATGTCGCCGGCGAGTCGAGGGTAGTCTTCACCTCGCACGCCGACGCCGCTTTCGACGTGTGCTTCGAGAACCTCTTGACGGGCGGTATGCTTCCCCCTCACAATTCAAGAGCGAGCGTGCCTATACGTCCAAGCCCATTGAAAAAGTAGAGCTGACATGAAAACCTCTCACCCGCTCCCAGGCCGCGGAAACCCGTCCCGCCACATCGAGCTCGACGTTGACATCGGCGCCGACGCCAAGGACTGGTCGGCCATCCAGGCGACGGAGAAGCTGAAGCCGGTGGAGATGGAGATGCGGCGCATCGAGGAGATGCTCGGCGAGATTGTCGGCGAGATGGACTACCTGCGCCAGCGGGAGCAGAGGCTGCGCGACACCAACGAGAGCACCAACACCCGCGTCAAGTGGTTCGGCATCGGCACGACGATGCTGCTCATCGCCCTGTGGGGCTGGCAGATTATGTACCTGCGAGCCTACTTCAGATCGAAGCATCTGATCTAGATTGAGCTTAGGGATGACTGCAAACGTGTGCGTTTAGAAGACAGAACCACCAGATTCACGTCTTATGTGCGCATCTAAGCGCTGGGTTCGTGGCCTGGGAGGAGGGAATGCCGCCGGGACGCACGTACGCAGGCTTGGTCCTTGAAGGGCGTATGAGCGAAGGAGTGCAGTATGAAACTCTTGCATGGAGAAGAATTTCTCTATGCGTGTACGTATAGTCTGTACAGGGACGCTTCTCTATTGCTACGGCGTCTAGTGAAAACTCGAAAAACGGGAATGAGGACTGCTTTGGGTGTCATCCTCGGGCCACAAGTGATCTCTTGGTTGGTGTCTTTTATATAAGTACAGATTACTGCTTAAACGGCATCTAACAAGACATTCTCCTTTGCAGCATTTGATAGAATTGAAAATTGAATGCTTGCGATTGGATGAAGAGTCGCTTCCCCTGTCCCCTCTGCAATGCCGGCGGACCGGAGCTAAACCCCGAAGTCCTGCATGGGTGTGAAAGTGCCGGGTCGGAGGGGAGCTCGGGCATCCGCCTTCCCCGGCCCTTTTTTCTAGGGGCTCTAGACTAAGTTAGGTACTGTAGCTTCCGGCCTTTGAGCTACGTTTTCGTACGTCAATGACTTCATGTGTCTCGAAGTTAGTCCAACTACAAATACATACACACCACTTACTATTTACTGCCCAGTTGATTTACATTATCGTCTTCCAGTTCTACTGTCTTTGCCTTTACCCCACGGATACCTACATACCTACCGAGGGGTAATTGGGACCGTCGACGCAGCGAGGAGCCAAGCACATAGCTACCTAGTACACACTCCAGACAAACACACAGACACACACACACACAGAAGCACACATAAGCAGCACGAACACACGAACATACTTACACAATGGCATCGTCAGCCCCGCGCAGCATCTTGCGCCCTGCAGCACGGCTGGCTCTACGAAACACACACACGCCACGACGCAACACCGGGATCCGCGCGCTCGCCACGACATCCGCGCTCCGGGTCCGAGAACCGCCGCCGCCGCCGCCGAAGGGTGGCGAGACGGGCATGGGCGTGGGCGAGCTCGAGGGCGCCAAGTTCCGCGTCGAGCCGCTGCGGCGGGTCGGCGAGGACGACAAGACCATGCGCGCGCGATTGACCTGTACGCTTTCCGTCCCCCATCTACCTCTCTAACAGCACGGGAGAAGGGGCTCCTACAGCTGGCCAGCCAGCTAGGCTAACAAACCTCGTCAAACGAATGCAGACCAGAGCCGCAAGCGCGGCACCCTCGAGTCGGACCTCCTGCTCTCGACCTTCGCCGACGCCTACCTGCCGACCATGACGCGCGAGCAGATGGCCCAGTACGACCTGTTCCTCGACGAGAACGACTGGGACATCTACTACTGGGCGACGCAGGAGCCGCCTCCCTCTTCTTCCGCCTCCGCCTCTGACGCGACTACGACGGCTACTTCTTCCGCTGCTGCTACCGCCGACATGGCGAAGGCCACGACCAGCGCCGCCGTCCGCGATTCCAGCGACGCCGGCTACGGCAGCGGCGCCGAGGCGGCTCTCGCGGAGTCGAGCGCCGAGGAATCGGAGGCGGCCTCGGGTTCCGCTACCTCTGCCGCCGCCACCACGACGAGCACGGGGGGCACCGAGCGCACGGGAGACTCCGGTGCCGACAAGGAAGCCCCCGCCAGCTCCAGCTCCTCCTCCACCGACGCGGACGCGGACGCGGCTGCTGCTGCAGCGGCGGCGACGGAGCCCTACAGCGAGCAGGGCGAGGGTGGGTCGATCGAGTGGGCGCAGACGGTGGGCACCTTCAAGCCGGCGTACCGGCCCGTGCCGGCGCGGTGGCGCGACAGCGAGGTGCTGCGGCTACTGCGCGAGCACGTCAAGAAGCGGGCTGCGCAGCGCGGCGGCATGGCGTTCATGCCCGAGCTTAGGCACTGAAGTTAGGTTCTGCGCTTAGCTACGCAGCTAAGGGCGGCGGTGTTTCTTTTCTTGGGGGCCCTTTTTTCCTAGCTTTCTTTGAGCTTTGGAGGTGCGAGCGTGATGTAAGATGACAGAGGGGGAAAGGGAAACGGGGAAGACGAGAAAAGCGAATATGTGTGTATGCCTCTCCGTGTATATGTATGAATGATTGGGGAGCCCGCGGACGGACGTCAAAAGGGTAGTCGGGCCACCCGGTATGGTAAAGGCGTGTAAAAGACGAAGGCCGGACTGTTAAAACAGCAAAGGAAAGGGGGGATCTGTGAGATTAAACCCGAGCTTGCATCAACCAACGATGTACGAGTGAAAAAGAACGCTGACGCGCACTTGCGGCGAAGAATCCAGTATTATCTACGTAGATGGCGATGCTCTTATATCCGGCAGCCTACCCAGGCAGTTTCCTAACCAGAGCGAACCGCGACGTATCAAAAGAGCCAAATGCATGTACCTATCTGTATATATATGGCGTCGAAAAGGGGCAAACAGAAAACGACACCCCCCTAGTCTAAGCGACTTACGCCTCGAGCGAGCCTCCCATCGACTATCAATATCTCACGCACGTGTATCCGCACGCACGCATCGTCTCTGTTCGGATTTCCATTCCAGACCACCCATCCATTACCGAATCCATACATATATATATATATCGCATCGCGGCCAGGGAGGCGCTTGCATAGTGGAGGACTCCTCGTCGTGCGAGTGGAGTACCTAGGTAGGTAGGTAGGCAGGGAGGCGGATAAGGGGTGGAGTTGGCTCTCTATATTCCACCCCACTACATAGGTCCCCCGGCGTTGATGAAGAAGTAAGTAACTAGGCTAAGTGAGTACTTATGTGGTTGGGCGAGCCTGCCTCGTTTTCGTCTTACACGTAGGCACCTACGTCTTTAAGACCTCGTGATCTCTCCCAAGTAGGCAGCGAATCGAGGCAGTATATAGCTGTAGCGGTTGCAGCACCACCACCACCACCACCAACGACACACACACACACACACACATACACAAAAATAAGAGGGGGGTTTAGCATCCCCCTATCCCCACGATATCTTCTTCGAATGAACCGGTTCGCGCCGGGGTGGTATCATTTGCGACAACGACGACAACGACAACGACTACGACAGCAACCAGAATTTCCAGTCCCTTCCTTGCCCCTAAGGTAGTGCCCTCCCACCCCTTCCTTACCTAACTTTCTTTCAAGCGCCTAGTTCGATGTCCTCCTACTCCAGCTCCAGCTCCTACTCCTGTCCCTCGTAAGACCACAAAGATGTTTCAAACAAAAGCAAAGATGGTGTAGTGCGGTGTAAGTGCCGATCCCGTCCAGGTCCTCTCTCTGTATGTTGACGTTCAATCATTTCGTTTTGTGTGGTCACGCATAGCCAGCGTGCTCTCTCTCTCTCTCTCTCTCTCTCTCTCTCTTTCTATCTCTCTAAGTAGGGAGGCAGGCAGGCCTTTCGTTTTGATGCGCTTCGGGTCAGCCGGTTTTTCATAGGCAAGATAGAAGTAAGAGACCGGCCTTCGGGGGTCTTGCTTCTGGCTTATAGAACCGCGACGCAGAGGCTCTTTCTCTCTTAACCCTTGCCCCGGCACTGGCCCTTACTTGGTCTTTGACCCCTTCTCTGCGCCTCTTCGCTCTGCTCTGCTCTGGCTAAATTTCATACCCTCCACCCACACACCTCTTAAACAATCACCCCCCGCCCTCGGGTAAAATCCTCCCCAGACTCCTGAGGACCTCCATGACGGGCAGGTGCGAGGTGCCGGCGGCCTCTTTCTCCTTCTGTTCGCGAGTCCGCAGGCGCGCGGCGCTGAGCGCCAGAACTTGATCGGCCTGGCGGCCCGCCGCCGCCACGCGCCGCTCGGCCTTGTGCACGCCGTCGGCGAGGCGGTCGACGCGGAACTCGAGCTGCGCCCGGAGCGTCCGCACCCGGTCGCGCGTCCGCCGCTCTAGTAGTGATAGCGCACCGGTCGACTCCGTCAGCGACGACAGCATCTCCGCCTCGTCCGGGTCGAGCAGCGACGCGTCCGGTATCGGTAATCGCTGCTGTTGTGTCGAGGAGCTCGTTTCGGAAGTGGCGGATGGAGCGGGAGGAGGGGAAGGGAAGAGGGGTGGTAGTTCTGGCGGTAGATGCTTTTTTAATGATTGCCATGTTTTCTTTTCCTCTTTTAACCTGTAATTATGCGCATGAGTAAGCCGCGATAGTACAACACGCCCGGTTTAGACATTACTAACCGTTTTATCCTCTCCTCTAATTGCACGATCTTCTCGTCGTGCTCTACATTCCGCGGATTCGGCTTCACTACGGCCGGCGGTCTCGGGACGTCCTCGCGCGCGAACCAGTCTGAGAATTCCGACTTCGAAGAGAAGTCCTTCAGCAGCTGGTCCTGGATCGCTCGGGCTGCCAAGCGTTGGAGTTAGCAATCACAGATTCCTGCCGGAAAGGGGCATGTCTGTCTCCGGGTTGAGGTGGGGGAGGATCATTCTTACCCCCTAGAACCGCATTAGAATTCAGAGAGCCCAGCCTCGGCTTCTGCGCCAACGCCCGCTCTCCGCACCATGTCAGGAGCTGCTTCATTCGCCGCGGCTCGCTGGGTCCGTCCGCCTCGATGTGCTTGTAGAATTCTGCCGGGTCGACCTCGCGGTGCGGTATGGCGCTGTGGCCGTTGTCGATGAGCGAGCTCGCCCTCCTCCCGCGCATCCCTAAACTACTTCGTCGCCCGCCCGTCTTTCGCCGCATCTCCTTATTGCGGTTTATTATGGGCGTGTCGCTGAACGGGAGCGCAATTTTCTTAGAATTCGAGGCGTTGTCTGCCCCTCGCACCTTATCCACGTCCATCGGTGTCGACTGTGCCGCCTCGATCTCTGCCTCCGCCTCTACCGGAGCTTCATCTACGCGATTGCGCGTTGATTCGCCATTGGTGACTCTCGATTGCTTCTTCACTGACGTCGCTGCCTTCTCTACCTTCTCTGCCTTCTCTGGTGACGTCCGCGCTTTCCGCCGCGTCGTCCGTTGGGGCGGTGGTGGCGGAGGAGGGGTAGGCTCATCTTGAACTGCTAACTGACTCGACCTCCGCTTCGAAGTTCTCCGTGGGGGGGCTGACTGTGGCTGCGGCGTTTCGCGATCCTTATTCTGCTTCGACCTCGTTTTCCTGGGTGCCGGTGCCGGTGCCGGTGCGGGAGCTGGCGCCGGCTCGTCCTCTGGTATCGGCTCCGGTTGCGCCGTCTTTATCCTCTTGGATCCTCGCGTAAAGTGAAAGTCGCCATCGTTATCTTCGTATGCTGCACGGAAACACGTAAACCGTCAGCGAAAAATTATACCAGGAGATATTCTCCCCGCCAAGTGAGAAAAAGGGCCTTCCTTTCCACCATATCTCAACTGCGCGATCCTTGGTTGACCTACCGGCAAGTCGCTCGCTCCGTCGACGCTTGGGCTGGTTGTTGCTCATGCTCAGTACTTGTAGCGGCTGACGAGTCTGCACGAGAGTAGTCATGGACGCTGGATTTGATTGCGCATGGATATGGAATTGGTGCGTTTGTCGGAATAATGGTATCGCTATTCCGTGTGTATTTCGGCTCCGGGGGGGCTGTAGGGTAGCGGGCTTCTCCAAGACACGGCGAACGTCGTGATGCACCACAGCGCGAACAAAAACGTCCAATGGTAAGTAATTGAAAGCGCGTCAATCGGGGCGCCGGTCGGTCACTTCGAATTTACTCTCGCATTCGCATTGCCGTTTTCTCGTCGGGAAATATTGATGTTGTTGTTCCTCGTTATTAAGGCGGCGTCAAAATCCGTTAGACTAGAAGGGGGCAGGCATGGTTCATGATGCTGCTACGTGAGGCGCGAAATACACTTTCCCTCTGTTTACATTGCAAAGTACCTGCGTCGAAAGGCCCACCTGCCACACTCCGAGGCCAAATACGCACGGACCACATGCGAAGTGCATCATCACCACCACCACCAACCCTCATCCACCCACCGCCATCAGCACCATCAGCCACCAGCTTTACTACAGTACATACCTAACCCACCGAGGTACCCAAAGTGAGATGCGTGCCGACATACCTACATGGATCTCTCACCATACTATCAAAAATCAATAATAAGCCTCGTCTAGAATAATTTGCCGTAGGTGCACTACAGAACCAGTTTCTTTCCAATTGCCAAGAAACAAAACGATACAAGTAGTCGTAGAATCATCACCCATCATACAGAACTCGGGATAATTATCACGAAAAGCCCCAGAGTGCTTTGAACTTCAGTTGAATTAAACGCGTTTCTAATCTTACCATGCTCGACGTCTGCTGTCATGTGAAGCTGGTAGCGAGCCGTGTACGAGCTACCTAATATAACCTGTAAAATAGGATCGCAACGGCCAGAATAATCGTTGGCAATGTATACTCGTATCTTCACACCCCCCATCAACCTCAACGCCATCGAAAAAATGCCACTAAATGTCAACCATCCCCCCAACACCTGTTTTGATGTATGCCCGGCCAGTTACGTACAATGAGGATGGGTAGCTTTATGGACGTCGTCGGTGCCGTCCAATCATGTACTCGCCTCCCTATATGCGGCAATATGTCGCTGTATCGCAAAGACCTGAACTCCAGCCCCCCCCCTGTCGAGGTTCCTTAATGTTGATGTTAATACAAAGGTCGGACCGAAGAAACGTACAACGCCCGCCGGGATGGTTTTGAAGCCGGAGCTGCCACATCGTGGCCGAAGTTCAGTGAAACTCATAACCCGTTTTTCCTATTCCGGTGATAAGTGGCGTTGTTGCGGCGCCGACTGAGCACAGAAAGACCTAACCATTGACGGAAGAAAGACATTTACCACCCGTGATCCCGTTTACGTCGTCATTGTCCAATAGTGGTCTCTGGACTATCGCCCAAAGTCATGTCGGAGGGGAAGCCGCCTTCATCCTATGAGAAGCGTCTTTGCACCCCCTGGGCCGGGCCCGCCATCACAGGCTGGTTAGGTATGCCTGCCGCCATTCCATAAGGGTTAATCTGGGGGTTATATGTCTCCATGGCCTGTTGCATGAAAGCTCCGTGCAGGCCTTGCTGCTGCGTAACCGGACAGTCCTTGTGGGCAAGAAGGAGCGTCTTTAGGTTGACGACCTCTTCCCTGAGTTGCGAGATCTGCGCTGTTAGAGCGTCATTCTCGCTGCTAAACATCTCCACCTTATTTTGAAGGTTGGCGAGCCACTGCTTTTTACGCTGTCGACATTTTAAGGCGGCCACCCTGAAAAGGAGTCAGCAAACGTTGGGTTCTGTCCGGTAGCAGTAGAGAGATCATACCTGTTTCTTTCAAGGAAATTCTTCCGTTTCTCCTCGTCAGTCATCTTAGACTTAGATGAGTGTTGTTGGTCGTTATTGTTATTATCACCATGCTTCTCTCCGTCCTCGTCCTCTTCTGAAGTATGTTCATCCGAGCCATTAATAGACATCGACGTCCTGCTTTTTTTGTTGGCAGGCTGCTTTGCGGGAGCGTCCTCGGCCTTCCGCCTCCCGTTCGTAGATCCGCCACCTCGCTTACCTCTCCCCCTCGTATTCGGCTTAGCCGGTTCGCTCTCTTCCGAAACCCCGCTGCGAGCCTCGCTGACCCCCCGTGCCGTAGTGTCAGCCGGTGCTACTACGGAATTGCCATTGCCGTTCATGTGGGGTGACGTGCCGGCTTGGCTTGTGGGCGCCAGAGGAGGCGCAGGAGCAGGGTGAGCGTGAACGGGCCCGTTGCCACCGACAGGATACTGGGTCTGGGCACCGCTCCGGGTTTGAGCCCCTTGAGCCAGCATGAAGAGCCCGTTGGCAGCGTCGTTGTCGTGGGGGTCAAAGGCCGGCTTCGTTTCAGTCTTAACGGCAGCGCCGTTGCTTTCTTGAGGTTGCGATGTCGGCGCCGGCGGGTTCGCCGAATTTTCGCGGTTTGCCTTGGCCGCAGCTGCGCTCATGGCTGTTCGGTGGAAATCAAGAGTACTCGGCGTCGCAGTGCCGCTGGCTAGTTGTGCGAATATGGCCTGGGTGTTAGGACTTGGCGCAGGGAACATAGAGCCACTTCCGCCCGGTGTTAAGCCCGTCCGGAGCGAACTCTCGTTCGGCGTAAAGCCGCTGCGCAACGTATGTGACGTATCACCGAAATAATCGTTCGCCGGGCCAGACAGCATGGCTGGGCTTAGAGGTCCAGTCCTAAGGGAGCCACCTCCCCAGTTGAATGGCGTGTTTCCGTTTCCCGGCAGCAGCGACGAAGGCGATGTGAGAGCAGCCACGCTAGGCAACTTGGTGCCTCCAGGGGTTTCGACGGTACCTCCCGTGCCAAAAGACTGTTCAAACGGGTTCGGCTCCAGGCTTAACTGGCTAGAGAAGTAATCGTCACCTGGCTTGGGCGGTGGTGCTAAAGGTTGGCCCGGTTCAACATTCGACTTTGGTTCGGCCTTGACGTCGGTCCCCTTCTTGTCGCCGTTGACATGTTCTGAATGTGTCGAGCGACACGGTCAGCGACGGTGTTCATCATGGTTGGATAACAACAACAACGACAACAACAACAACAATAGCAGCAACAGCAATAACGACAGCAACAATAATCAATCAACCACCCATCCGTGCATGCATGCATCATCCTATGATCTCCTTCATTCATTGATTTATTCAGTTCAGGAGATGGACCGGGGCCAACACCAAGAACAAGCATCATACTCGATCAACAATGATGCGGCCCGACGCAACAACGCACGGGTAACAAATCGACACGAGACTTACCTGGCGATGGGTTATCTGATGGCTTGGACTCCGAAGGTGCCATGATGATGACGAAGGTGACGAAGTTGGTTTTATTGCGTATACAGTTTTTTTGGGGAAGGAATATGATGTAACGATGGCCGACGGACGGTTGGTGGGCTTCGTCTTACTCGCCCTCAGGGAGGCAGTCTGCAAGAGGGAATGCAAACTACCTCTAGGAAAGAGTAAATTACAGCGGTTGCCCTGGTCCCCTGTGGCAATTTGGGGCGTACTGGTAATGATGGGATGGACAAATGAACGTATTATTGCGTAGTGGCTGCGCGGTTGCTCTGTGTGTTGCCCTTATTCCCTTTCGCGGTTTCGCGAGTAGTAATGATGCGGTGGTTGCGGAAAAGGAGTGCTGAGTTGTTGCGATGAGGTCATGAGGGAAGAAGTGACATAAGGGTTGGTTTTTTGGTTTTTGGCAAAAAATGGCACACAGCAGGAGCCAGAAACCCTCAGGTGGGAACAGAGACCAACAGCCAGCGAAGAAGGGCCCCGATGGCTTTGAATTGCTTTTTTTTTGCTACTTTCACGCCTTTGGGGGGCGGGCTTGGGACTTCGGGGTGGGTCAAACCCATTCTTTCTCAGGCAAATACCCCTGTTCCCTCGAATCTCATTGATCCGTCTTCACATGCCAAGGCAGATGAATGAGAACTAAAGATTAGGTGAAGCCAGGAGAGGGGACGAGGAGCATCGTATGCATACAGTGCGCAAATATCTTGAAGCTTGACCACCGGGTGCAAGTAGGCGATCCATCAATCAGAACGACCTATTCTTCCTGCTTTGATGATTCTCTCTGGTGCTGCCGGGGGTGGGAAACATACCTACCTACTGCCTTACACACTTGCCTGCTTCACAGCTAGGGGGGATGAGAGTCGAATACCAGCTTGGGATCCTCTGGCCGTCGAATGAAATGCCTACTGCCCCTACTGGTATGTACTTCATAACAAAGTATATTACGTATGTGTTCTCCTCGTTCAGTCGACTTACATATCCGCCCTCTCCACCTGGCCACCAATCACAGTCTCGTAGTCGACGTCATGATGTGATCGATGGTTCGCATCAGGCAAGAGTTTATTGTGTATTAGATGTCCACTGGTAGTGGTAGTCGTACTTTCTACGTACCTACTGTCCATCGGATACCGACACAACTGCGAACAGAGATAATTGACTTGTTACAAGTACTCCATACCTACGAGGTAATTTTAAGCGTAAAAGGCAAAATAGTCCGTCGAGTTTTAAAATAATATGAGAGAGAGAGGTGAAGGGGTGGGGGGGGCCTTCTGCTCGCCAGTGATATCCACGTAGCGCTAGAGCTGATGTTGGGTTATCTCTCTGACTGGAGGCCGGATCTCATGCAAGGAGTGATGAATCGACAACAGGCCACGGTCACAGAGCCTCCTCTGATGTCCTTAGGGTAGCGACTCTCGAATGCTCGATCGGGACAACTCAGTCAAAGTCTGGTCAAGTCTGTGGGTACAAGTTACAGGGGGTGTTTTCAGTTAGGTACCTTCACCCGCCCACTATTCCCCCAAATATGGCTAGGATATAGCTCCCCTACAATTCGTATGGGCAATAACATTAGGGCAACATCATCAACAATAACAATTATCGCAAGCTTTACAACCTTAACATTTTATGATAACTAACGCGATTTTAACGCAGTTGCAGCTATTTGCGCCTTTTTTTTTAATGGATATTAAAGCCTAGCCTAGATATATCAAGAAACAACGCCTTCTGCTTTCCTTGCTGCTGCTTGAAGCTGCCGAACGCCTTTAAAAGGTGGAATAAGATAAAGGGCTGCGTTAAGTGGTAGGAAACAGCGAATAGCTTGATGGAGGTAGCTTGGCATACAAATTATATGGGAGTATGCATACTAGCTGTTTAGGGAATCTTCTAGTGCGGGAGGTAACTAAATGAAAATGCCCTCGTAACTTGTACGGGTATATAGCTGTCTGGCTACCGTATATTTCCCCTACGGATGCACAACGGTTTAAGTGGCGCTAGTTGGAAAGCGGCAGGAGATCCGCTCCATTCATACAAGCGAGAGTGGCAAGATGGATACTTACCCTTTGAGTTTGGAGCTGCCTCTCTGTCGAATCAGAACCTCGCCTTTGTCGTTACAAAAAGTTTTCCATCCTTGTTGTCTATTACGCCACTGCCGTCTTCTACACACTACTGTAATCAGCTAGTCGCGTCCCGGCCTCTTTATGACAAATTGGAAAAGCACACGATCATCATCAACAACAACAGAACAGCATGACGCTGTCGCAGACGTAGGCAATGCCCAATATCTTCCCGACTTCCTCCCTTTCTCTCACGACAAATCCTTGCCAACTATCTTATTCGGTGCTACATGTCTCTAGACGCCTCGATTCGGAATCCAGGATACAATAAGCACTTCGTAATTTAGCGCTTGGCCCGACAATTTCAGGGATGGAAATGGTGGACCGCCGACCCATTTCGAAATTATTATGGGTTACGTCATTCTCTACCCCAGACCGCATAACAATGTCGTCCCACCGTGCGATTCGATGCTTTGGAAAACTGTATCTGCCAAACCACGAGCAGCTGGCTCTGAGCCCTCCCCCCAGATCGTCGATGACATACGACTGGACCGTAAGGGCGAGTGCCGATGTCTCAATCCGTTTCCTGTTGGCAAAAGTCCTCCGCGGCTTGGAAGATACTTGCTAGACGCTGATCACCCTACAGATCTGTCGCGGACTCGTTTCTTGATTATCTAGATTTTAAGATTTCCCCTAAACCTCGTCTGTCCTCTTGGTAATTCAGTGCCAAAAAGGTAACCAGCGCTGGGGCCGCACCTGGGCGATGCGGACGCTGTTTATTCGCGTGCCGCCTGTTCCCCCAATGACGCATGCGTTGCTGCATTTCCCCGCTGGAGGCTCCCCGAAAGTGGCGCCTTTGGCTTTTGGGGGTCGGTTTAAGCATTTGCACATGACTGATTTAGGAATGCCGGCCTGGTGGACTGAGAGCCGCTCTGGATAATCTTGACTGCTCATATAAGGTTTAGTAAAAGAAGTATATTTCACCTGGATGAGGACACTTTCACCTACGAAGCACCCGCGATAGGGCTTACGTACCACAAACTCATCGAGATGAAGCCGCTGCGGGCGAAGTTTAGCCCGGAGGATTGAGAATTAGGATAAAAACGGAAAGAAAGGCTGTATTACTTACAGGAGAGCGTATCGGAGTTAAGAGAAGAGCCAATAAGGAGATATCTTCAATGAAAAAAAGTTGGCCCTGGACTTGACACCATTTCATAGGCCTCGCGTGTTCGTATTAGAACCATGCGGCTAACGTTCTAGTGAGTAAGCCAGAACCCGAGCGGGTTTTTCGGGCACCTAACATCAACCGGCACCTTCAGCAAATACCCCCACTGAGATGTGAACTGTTAGCGGTCGCTGACGGTTTATCTATTCTAAGTTGGAGTAGGTATATGGCGACAGTGGCAAATCTGCCGAAGCTCAATTCCCAAGGGTGCTACTAAGCCATTTCATTGTGATATTGACGAGTCCGGAACATTCGTCTTCGGGGGAAGCAATTAACATGAGCGAGCAATCCATTCAATTTCTCGGGAGTACAATATTTATGCATTATAAAGAGCCCCTGCAACGCACACTTTAGCCGCCTGAAATAGTAAGCATCCTCATATTATTATTCACCAGGCTCTCTATAGCTTCTATAACCGCCTGGACATTCGCAGCCGTACCTGAACGCTGCAGGTGGATATGTATAATCCTGCCTGAATGACATGCAAAGCTGCGTCTCCTAAGTATGCAATAACAAGATGCATGACACCTCCCAACGCCGGCTCATTGCAATCCTCACCGAGACGGTGAAAACTTGACCGACCGCGACGATTAGGGCCTGGGATGCGCGAAACCACCGTGGGCCTACTCTTTATCATTTAAGGCTGTGGGAAGTTCCGTTCTTATTCTGCTTCCTCAACTGGCGGATATGGAAATGGTAGAACGCAATGCTAGGATTCGCAAGAAAACCCCTCGAATTAACTGCATTGCGTATCGT
This sequence comes from Monosporascus sp. MG133, assembly GCA_004155925.1. Classification (NCBI taxonomy): domain Eukaryota; kingdom Fungi; phylum Ascomycota; class Sordariomycetes; order Xylariales; genus Monosporascus; species Monosporascus sp. MG133. The sequence continues at coordinate 3,446 of QJNX01000066.1, read as the reverse complement.
GAGCGGCCGGCCTCGGTGCCTCTGAAGGAGGGGGGGAGGGAGTCCCCGAATCATCGTAGTTGCTCGCTTGTATAGAATACCCGCACGTAGTCCGTTCCTTCAGCATCAAAATTCATAATATTGCAGACTATTGAGATGGCAGTGACGGGCTGGCCCGTGGCGACTAAAAACTAGGTAAGCCAGTGACTTATCATCCCGAACCATGCGCGGCCATGTGCCATCTCGATGCGATAGCGAGGCGCGGACGCTTTCCCGACAATCGCATGCGGTAGCGTCTACCAACCGAGACCACCGGACTTTCTCGGTGAGGGGCGGCCGCGCTTTATGCTCCTCTCTCCGGCTACTTTATTTATTCGCCAGAGACACTACTGGCTCCTTCCCGGCACGGTACATCCGCGCGTGCCATCTCGACGTCCGTTTCGGTGTGCCTACACGACCGGGGCCCTTCGGTCGAGCGTGATCCACATGTCGGCAAAGGAGGCGATGCCGCCCTTGTACCGATACCTCCCCGGCACCTTGGGGTTCGCGGCGCGCGGCGTGAAGGCGCGGAAGAACTGCAGCGGCGTCTTGAAGAGCTCCATCTGCGCGAGGTCCTTCCCGAGGCACCCCCGCGCGCCGTAGCCGAACGCGAGGCTGTACTTCTGGTATTCCCTGGCCTTCTCGGGGTCGCCGAGCCAGCGCTCGGGCCGGAACTCCTCGGCGTCGGGCCCATAGATGCCCGGATCCCGCTGCACGATCCACGCGTTGCACGTCACCTCCGAGCCCTCGGGCGCGAACCTGCCGTACAGGTCCAGGCCGCCTTTCGAGACCAGCCGGGGGAAGATGTTCGGGGCTTTGGTGTTCAGGGGTTAGTTTATGCTGGTTTGCATAGGCCTGTCTGGATTTGTCTGACGAGGGAAAGGGGTTCCTGGCCGCTTCGGGGGGTGGGGTTTCTCGGTTTGGAAATGGACTGTCGCCATGCTCACTTACCTGATGGGCAGAGTCGCATGGTTTCCCGCACACATGCGACGTAATACGGACAATGCTCCAGGACCTCCTCGTACTGCGGCATGGCCGAGAGCTTCTTCTCCCGGGTCGCGGCGTCGATCTCGGCCATCATCTTTTCGTAGACAGCGTCGTCAGATAAGACGTTCTGCATGAGAGCTTGGAAAGCCGTCGCCGTCGTATCCGACCCCGCCAGGAGAATGAGTAGGATCTCCGCTTTGATGTATTCGAGATCCAGCGGCTTGCCGTCTTCATCCCGCGCCTCGATGAACCTAGACCGGTGGGCGTGAGTCGGATTCCGGCCACGCGTTTGATTGTTTTTGCTGTCAACTCACGCCTGCAGGAAGTCGATCCGCCCGTCCGTCGTGCCGGCCTCGATGTCCTTGTACCGCTGCGCGATCAGCCGGTCCCGGAACCGCATCAGGACGCCGATGCCCGAGCCCTGCTCGGGGCTGGCTACCAAGTACTTCTCGCCGACCCACGTGCTCTTGATCCAGTTAGTAAAAGGGTAGAGGCGCGCCATGACGCCGAACGGCACGAGCCCGTCGTGGAACCCCCGGATGAGCCCGTCCACGTCCCTGCCCTGCTCGACGAAGCCGAAGGGGGCGCCGAAGCCGACCTCAGACACGACGTCGTACGCCACGTAGATCGCCCAGGGGGCGAAGTCAAAGCACTCGCCCGTCACCGCAAACCGTTCGTCGAGCTTCGCGAGCCACCGGACGATGTTTTTGTCGACCAGCGGCTCCATCCGCTTGATGTTGGAGAAACTGTAGGGCGTCGCCGCGATCTTTCGGTAGCGCGCGTGAACTCGGTGGTCCTGCACGTTGAAGATGCTCTCCGTCTTGCCGAAACTGCCGGTGATATAGTGCTTCGACTTGTCGGCGAAGCGGTGGTAGATCACGGGGATCTTCGTAGCGTCGCTTACCGACAGCATCGTGGGGGTGATTCGGACGACGGGTCCTGTGACGGGATAAGTTAGTCAGCCGGCGCCTGGAAGAAGCGCACAATCATCACACACGGGTGGACGGCGGCGACACCTACCATGTATCCTGTGTAGCGCCTGGACGATCTCGCATTCGTCTTCCTTGACGTTGTGGTAAGTCAACCAAAGCCGGGTGACGCTGCCCCAGAAGGGGCCGGGGAATGCGGAGAGCGGGTGAAGGAAACGGTAGTATACGATCTGCCACAGCACCTTCCAAAGCACGTACGCGAGACCGACGGCCAAGAAGGTAATTGGGCTGAGCCAGATCATTCTAACAAGTCGCGAAGTTGAGATCTAAGCCTGACGATCTGGCCGTTTTCTGGAGTTTTAGAGGCGGACGAGAGACGTAGAAACGAAGCTCCGCCCTCTCTTGTGACGACGGAGGGCCACGCCTTCTTTACTATTATATCACCTATAGCAAAAGGTCCGAATGGCCCCTTATTCATAATATTCTTTCCCCATTAGCTACGTACAGTTGCGGGTGTCACACATAAAGTGGGATACGAACCCCCACCGCGGGGCCGTTTTGCCTTGAAAGCCGCGGAGAATGCATCAGTGCCGTAGGCCCGCAGTAGGTATCTATCCAGTACACGTAATGCACAATAGTACCCTACCGTGTGGGCCATGCATAGTGTGCATGTACTGACGTCTCCTTAGCTCCGGGACAAAGGAGCCGGAATACACAACGCCTCGCTCGTCTGCGAGGGGTCTCACCGGCCGCTTAGCGAAGAGCAGAAACGGCGAATATGCGCTATCTACGGGTCCTAGAGGGTCGGGCCGGAATCCTGTCCCGAGTGCCGGGGCGTCTAACGTTAGGGCCTACCCTGACGTCAGGTTCCGAGTCGCGCCGGCACTTAAGTATAAATGGCTAACCTGCCGTCCACAGCCGATGTATGGAATTGCACACCCGTGCTCGCTCATGCAACAACCCTCCCTAGAGGCAAACGGTTGGCTTGAGGTCCTCTAGAAAGACACTATCTACCGAGCAAATGCCAGGTTATACTCACTGTTTTGATGCCGGCGAAGGACAGGCTCTTTTACAGTGCCATGCTTTAAACCCGCCCTCTCCCGGGTGAGTCTCCGTGACCGAGGGATGACTTTCGCCACGGTTATTACTAACGACCGAGACGACATTGCATTTGTGCAACGACTTTTCTCGGTACCGAAACAATGGGCCCTCGTCCTCTGGCCTCTTCGCAAGACCTTGGTATGACATATGTAAACCGCTTGTTGGATCTCTTTCATGTGCCCAATGAGCCGTGTAACGAAGGGGGCTAAGAACTGGCCGGATACAACATTCTAACGGGGACGCCATAGCCGTGTCATAGGAATCGCAAAAGGGCGAACCTGGCGGACAGCCCTATTGATCCATTGCCTGATATACAGCGGGGGTCCAATTGAATCCGTGCGCTCCCCATCAATCCACCTCCCCCCTATATTAGACCTATAACTTCAATAATAAATTTCTTCATCAAAACAT